>QLSS01000078.1:160090-174275 GCA_024372645.1 Trichomalopsis sarcophagae
TCTCTCTCTCTCTCTCTCTCTCTCTCTCTCTCTCTCTCTCTCTCTCTCTCTCTCTCTCTCTCTAATTCTATTTTATGTTCATATATATCTCTTGCTCTCTATACTCTTCTTCTTCGAACAATTTCTGTTGTTTCGTGATCTTACGTATAATGTCGCGTCATTGTGCAATAATAATAATATAGGTATATTAACAATAATCACAACATAAAAGTAGTTCGATGCATAGGCCTCGGTACAGTACAGCAAAAGAGTACAGCACAATGTTATGAAATCCAGAGCAACGATCTCTGATGCGCCACTACATTAAAATAAAAAATTTTACTTCAACGCCAACCAAACTGAAATTCCACTCGACCAAATATCTTTCCCCAATTCATATCCGCACTCCGTAATAATACCACCTCCATATACCCGACATCCCTGCAATTCTCTCCTAATCAAGTGTCCCCTCGTGGTCTCCGTCTCTTTCTTTCCCTCGTCGCCTCCCTCGGCGATATACAGCTATATGAGCCGCGGTATTGGCGCGCATGTCTGCAGAAGGGTGCAGCAAACATGCGCACGCTAAATTTCATCCCGACGAGAGTAGCTCGCCGTTGCAGCGCAAGCCACTGATCCATGATGTAACGCATCGGCATTGTTTGAAGAACGCGAGAATCGGCCGTTTTGCGGTTCCCCGCCGATTCGTGTGCGCGCGCGACTCCGTGTTATACGAGTGCAGTGCCTGACGATGGCTAGAATTCGAGGCCTGCGGCTGCGTGCTTCGGTCGCTTGTTCTCCCGTGGGCTTTGTATGTGTACGCGCGTGTTCGCTGTGCGACTCGCGTTTTGGGTAACCAGACTACTTGAGATCGTTTTTTTTTATTTTTGCATTCTTCAGTCAGCTTTGTAATACTATATCGTCCCTCCCTACGAAGAGTAGCATCGTTTAAATTTTCCGTCATAACTAGCACAACTCATTTCACGCAGGCTAGATTAGCAACTATAAACAACGAACTTCTATAAAAGATTTTAGATTTTTGGGAAAATGTCCCTGATGAATATTTTTAATAGTAACAATTTACAACCTTTTACCGAATTTAAAATTGTTTTTACAAATACAATAATTTTTTACAAACATTTTTTTAAATTATTCACTTCTTTTAGAAACCTTCGAAGATTTCCGAAACCTTTTTAAACTTCGAGGTTTGTCTGTCTTTGTCCAAGGTTTTCATGAACTTAACCAACAAAATAACCAAATAAAAACGTAAAATACTCACATAGTAATATAAATTCGCGAGTTGTGCTACTCTTGACCGCATTTCTGAACTGTGCTACTCTTCGCGGCAAATCTTGAGTTGTGCTAGTTTTCATTTAAAAATTTAACTGTGCTAGTCTTCGTGCGGAGTGACGATATAGAATATTTATAAATTTGACACTTATGTCTTTGATTGTATTCTGAATTCCGAAACACCACTTCATACCACACCCATCCTTATCTTCACCTCTACAGCTTCCACTCGACCTCTCTACCTACTACCTGTCACCTTTAGAGTGTGTGCCTGATTGGCTCACAGAGTGCGCTTGCGTCTGAATACTTTTTTACTGACACTTTTCTTATAAAAATCAAATTTCTTGAATATGGATAAACTGTTGTTATATTTCACTCATAAATCGTGTACGTTTCTTCCACACGGCTCCCGTCACTTATACACCGTAATTGAAAGTTATTTCATATCAATAAAAACTTAATCGGCCAAAGCAAAGAAAAAGCTAAGAACAGATCGATAATGCGAGATAATTATTTCAACGTATAACGTATACGTAGCGCCGCACTTCTTTCTAAAGCCATATGATTTCAAAGTTGCCATAAGCGCTGATGCTGATGCAGCTCGTTCCCCGAGAGAGAATCTCGTGCATGCGTGACGGTATGCGTCGCAGCGGCAGCAAGTCTCTCTCTCTCTCTCTCTCTCTCTTTCGTTTTGTCTTCTTTCTCAATCCCGCCGTGCGCGCGTATAATTCCCGGGGCGACGAAGACTGCATGAGCCAGTCGATATAATCGCCGCTGAGAGAAGTCAGAGGGGCCTAATGCTCTTCACGCGCTCCGTGGATTCCATCGTAATAAGGGTCTAGTGCGACTCTTTCTCCTCTATGGTACCGCGTAAGTTGAGCCATACGGAACGAATGGGAAGGAAGCGAGACTTTTTTCGCCATTTAGGAATTGCGTTTCGTGTGTGCATCGGTCGATGCTTCCCCGCTTTCTCACTCTTTTTTCACCTGTTCTGCTCTTGGACTCTCGTTTGTCGTTCCAACTTTTGCGCTAGACTTTTTTTGCTCAAGCTGGGATTCGTTATTTCTTTTTTAGACATCTTGATGACGCATCACCTTTGTTACTATTGGTTTTACAATCCTTTATACAATTTAATTTTTTTTATTCCCTCCATAATCTTTACCATTGCCTGCATGTGAGCAAATATTTATCGTTATGTAACTGCAAGAATCATATCAATGTATAAATTTGTTACAAAAATGCCAGTCAAAGAGGTATTATTTAAAGTAAATATTTACTTTTTTACTATGAAACATACAAGATTATGCATGAACGCTTTGAAACATTATCGACACCCTTAGTAGTCCAAATCGAAATTAGCCCGGAGGTCCCATTCGGCTTGCAAAGGTTCCCTTTCGTGTTTTGCTGAGTTTGATATTTTCTTACTTTTGTCTTTACCAGGTTACCCGGTTCTCGTCTATTTTACTGCCTCTTCTTCGTCCTTCCCAAACTAAAGATCTCCCTTCTTTCTCACAGTTTTGCTCATCCTTTTTTCATCGACACCGTTGGAACATGTGATTACATAGCGGCCTTGATTATCACCTACAAGTCTAGCCATTTTTTAGGTCTCAAAAAGATTAGAAAAATATATGTACATATAAAATTCTCAAAAATTGGGCATGCAAAAATACACAATTCTTCTTTGATGTTTTAATCCTAAAAATACAAAAAGAAAAAATTTGGTAGTGCTAATTATATTAAAACAAAAACTTTTAAAAATAATGATCCAAAATGAATTAAAGAGCGACTATTGCTGGTGCACTTGCTCTGATGATGCCTACAATTCCTTACCTATTCAAAGATATTTAATGGCAAAATAATAGAACCGGGCCATCTCTACTATCATCATCAAGTAGACTGCGACGCAAAAAGGAAGCTTTGGACTGATAAAAATTGCTAATTGACAATTATCTGAGCTAAATTTCGACTGAAACGTTATCATCCCCCGCACGGAAGAACCCAAAGAATAGTATATATGCTTTTTTGCATCTCAAAATGAAAAAAGGGAGTTGCAGTTTGTTGCGAAAAAATTGTTCGTTCGTGTCTCTTGGTGCCGTTGGTGGCTTGTGCTGCGGAAGCAGACGACATATCGAGCAAAACTTTCAACATTTATTTTACGGCTTTACAATAATTATTTACTAAATCTAGGAATCATCCCACGTGTAGAAAAGTCTAAAGAATATTATAAAATTTTATATTGTATAAAAGCATTAATAATAAAGCCGTAGTTTGTTAAGAAAAATCCGCGGCTCTGATTGGCTGTCTCGGAGGTATAGAGCTTAAATACTGAGGTTCTGCTCGTTTGCATAATCAGGCTAGATAGACCTCTTCGTGCACGTTTCTGGAGACCCGTCGGGCCTAAGAAGTTTTATTTTTTGCAAGGATTTAAATAGAGTGGTTAGAGTACGGAGAGTTTCGATTTCGGGTCTAGAAAGTTATGTTTTTTGCAAGGAATCTAATGCAATTGGTTAGAACAAGAAGAGACGATCGGGACATCCACAGTGGAGAAAATCCTTAATAGCGATCTTCATCCTTACGAAAAAATAAAACTCTTTTAGCCCGGTGAAACTCCCGGAATATGCACAAAGTGTATAATAAAGAGGTCCATCCAGCTCGATTACGCCAGCGCCTCATAGTACAGTTTCTGATCGAGGTTTCCTGTTCTAACCATATTTCATTCGATTCATTAGTAGCTTCTGTAAATAATTTTATCTTCCTTTAATTATAAATAACTATAACAAAATATATTTTTTTATAAGGAATCGAATCAAATATGGTATGGAGTAGGGAAGCTTGATCATGACAAGTGCTATGAAAGATTACTTAAATACTGAGGTTTTTATACTGGTTGGCGTAATAGGGCTGAATAGACCATTTTGTGTCTGTTCCGGAATCAGTACTATTAATTACTTTATATTAACATTGAATGTACATACGAAATTTTCCAAAATGTGTTCTCCTCAAAGGTTCTTGTCGAATCAGCCTATCTAAGTGTCATAATTCTCAAATTTATAAGTCCACAAAGAAACGAGAAGCACTTCCGATATACCCCAGCTTTTTGAACGACCGCAACACGCATCCTCATTCGAATCCCCGAAAATTCCATCCTCTCTCGCATCATAAATCCACTATTATATTCTCCGAGCGCAGGTATTTTTTTCGATAGCCGCAACTTCTCTCCCAGCGGACTTCTCACTTTCTCCGCTTCCATCAAACTAACCCTCGGCCGACTCTCCTCTCCTCTCTATTATCTATAGATATATCCGCCTCTCATCTCTTTATTTTCCTCGAAGCGCGTGGCCACCCACGTCTCCTTCGCGCGTAAAAAATCCCGCCGCGATTTTCCTTCCTCATTGCTCTTCTCCTTTTTCTCCCTCGTTTCGATCGACGCTGCACAGTCGTTACTCGCGTATAATATAAGAGCGATCGACTCGACTGATGTGTACATACGATCGAATATGCACCGGCGCTGCGTATATAGGGGTATAATACAGGCGGGCTCACACGTATACACTCGCCACAAATTAAACTCACGCACAGCGGCGTTCTTCGTCGCCCGCGGCCGAATGCCAACTAATGAGAGTCAGAGAAAAGGGTAGGAGGCAAGGAAAAGAGAGCGATCGGGCTTCTTTGAGATGCGAGCGGTGGTGTTGCTTGACTTTTTTTCAAGATTGTTGTGCGTGCATGATTTTCCTTTTTCGATTCTGATGAAACAAATGTCAAGAATATTTTGAAAAGCGCGGATGAAACGGTGTACGCCTGTAGAGACGTAAGAGCTCGAATTTATCACGTTCACCCATATAATACTCCGATTCTATAAGTGCGACGCATAAAATTAAGAATAAGCGAGCATAATACCCGCAACGAGGCGATCGCAATAACTTGGCGCGAATATATAGGAGATTCCTGTCCTCCTCTCCTTCTTTATCCGCTTCCCCGTGCGTGGCATTACGCCGAGCTCTCCAAAATAAGCCGGAGACGAAGTAAATCTTAAAATTCGAATAAGTCAAACGGAATCGACGCGAGCGAGCGAGAGAAATGACCGAGGGCGACTTGTTCGCGCCGTAGGCGACCGAGCGCTTAAATAAGCCTCGAAACTAATGTTTTATCGCGAATTAAGAGTCGCGTCGCGACGTTTCCTCGGCGCTCGGACGCATTGCTTTTTTCCGCTGTGTATACAAGCTATAAAGGTTATTTTGTCATTCTTGCACGCGTGCGACGTACTTAACGACCTTACATCACGCTATATTCGCTATTTTTATTTATGTGTATGAAATTTAATTTCAAGCAATCTTTGTGTTTTCGAAGTTTATCGGATTGTGTATGCATTCGTGTTTCTGCTTTTGAAGATTTATCGACTAAAACTAGTTCTGTATGAAGTTTACCTTTGTGATATGTTTAATATTCTTAGACCAGTTGTTACTTTATATTATATAAGGAAGGAAGCTTCTGCCAATACTAGATTTTCAATGGGAAAAGTTCAACGGACAAGTTTTCAAAATAAATACTATACCTGAAAAAACACGTTAAAATCTTGTTCTATATATAGTCATTGAGATTAAGAAGACCAGACTCTAGCCATACATTTATACAATTTTGTCAAGATTGCAGAAACGATCTATATAATAATATAATCATGTAAATCGAAACTGACGTTTGAAAAGACGTCTAGCTAGCAAACAAGACTGCTAGATGAACTGATTGATTTAATTATGCCGGACTTAATAATTACGCTTAATAGTTCAGTTGACTCTAGCTTGTGCAGATTAAAATTTCACAATCAAAATAGTCTTTAATAGCGCAGAAGTGTCTACTATCAATTGTTTTCTCCAAAGCACAATACTGCCAGCTAATTTGCACTACACTGTTGTGTGCCATCGATTCATCAAATTCTCTTGTGATACAGTCTTTACCCCTCAGTAATGAATCTCGGCACTTACAAATTCCAGCCAAGGAATTTTGTTAAGACAATCGAAGCGCATCATCGAAGCGGTAGGAACCGAAGAACAGATAATCCATTTTGTTAAGAGAACACGTACAGCGCAATAACTCGGTAACTCGGCCGTGGTAACGCAATTAAACTACCGCGTCATTACTCTCTCTCTCTCTCTCTCTCTCTCTCTCTCTCTCTCTCTCTCTCTCTCTCTCTCTGGAAGTTAACCGGGCCGGGCGCTGTAAGTTCGGAATTACTAGTTAAATTGCATGCACCTACGAGCAAGATCTCCCCAGAGCTAACGCAGTGTCCCTCTCGCGTCTGAGCAATCTGCGCATGTGTTTATCCGCGCGGAGGAAAATGGAGGTAGACTTGGCATGCATATAGCTATACCAGTCGGGCCAATCGCGACGACGGCCGTCTTACCCTAATTACCTAATTATCTCTCGGGGAGATGACCTAACTTTCGCGCGCCCGACTATGTGGGTACGGGTATGTATAGTTGGAGAGAGAGAGAGAGAGAGAGAGAGAGAGAGAGAGAGAGAGAGAGAGAGAGAGAGAGAGAGCTTTCCGTCAAAAGATGCAGGACATAATCATGTACTGTGCGCACGGCGCAACGGATTGAGAATCGCTTTGTGAGTATAGTTCAGTAGAGACGAGGTAAGTCTATCGGTCCAAGTTCGGAAACTTAAATTTGAGTTTCTCGAATGGAAGCCGGGCGTGTTGGTCGTTGTGTATGTTGCGCTGCTGAAGGAAGAGTGCGGGGTGGATATCTAATTGAAATGTGATCGGTTATACCAGGTTGGTATCGATTGAGGAGACCGTTTTGAAGTTGATGGCTTTAAAAACAGCTCCGCTTGACGATATGTCACTAAAAGTGCAAGCATAAAACATTCACGAGAATCCCAGCGACAAAATAGCCCTTGGAGCACACACACACACACACACACACACACACACACACAAGATCCATGAAGCGCTTGAAAAGCTAAAGGTACCCACCTATATCAGAAGGATGATGGCCGACTATCTGAAGGACAGAATCCTACTGTACGAAACGGAATGCGGCACTGAAACCTACAAGGTCACGGGAAGTGTTCCACAGGGATCAGTACTGGGCCCGACACTGTGGAACATTATGTACGACGGAGTGCTGAGACAACAACTCCCACGGGAGGCTATGGTCGTAGGATTCGCAGATGACATAGCTCTTGTAGCAGTAGGGAAGGAAAAAGAAGACATCGCCGAAATTACTAATGAAGCAATAAGTACCATCCAGAGGTGGCTGAGAGAAGCAGGACTTGAACTCGCTGGACACAAGACAGAGGCGACCTTAATATCTAGCAGGAAAAAAATGGAGACGATCGCCCTAACGATAGACGACCATGAGATAACCTCTAAATCGACTATCAAGTATTTAGGCGTTACTATCGAGGTTACTATAGAAACAACATCTATAATTAGCAAATTAAAAAGCGTCAAGAACGACTGCTGCTCTATCTCGGCTCATGCCGAACGTCAGTGGAGCTACGCAGAAGAAAAAGAAGCTGTTAGCAAGTGTCAGTACATCGATTATGTTGTACGGGGCACCAATTTGGGCGGATGCAATGGCAGTAAAAGCCTATGCGCGGAACCTGTCATGCGTGTTATATAGACGGAGTGTGCTAAGAGTAGCGTCTGCTTACCGCACGGTATCGGATGATGCAATAAGTGTCGTGGCAAGCATGCCTCCCATCAACCTCTCAGCATTAGAGAGGAAGGCTATATACATGGCAAAACAGGAGAACAGTGATAGAACGAAGGCAGAAATCTGGAACTCTGCCAGAGAACAAACAGTAGCTGAGTGGCAGGAAAGACGCGACATTAGCCTGAAAGGGCGCTGGACGCACCGACTTATTCCAAATACTGAAGATTGGATCAAAAGAAGACACGGGATGTTCCGTCGGACTACCGACTATATTTTATAATTAAATATTGTTTGTTAACAAAATGTAACCTCAAATTCGGATCATTATTATTATTATATTACTATTATTATTTTTCTGCAGATTTGAATATTTAAGCATACAACATACCAACCAGACGCTACGGAAAAACACATGTACAGCTCATTATAATATACCGTTAGGTTAAAATTGTACATCTGCTGCGCAGATACTTATTTAGTTTCTGTCGAAAATTTTACCCACCATAAACGACCCAAACTGCACGACGCTATCGACAAATAATCCTCAAAAGTGACGAGGCAGCACGACCATCATTACCCGCTCGCCATTTAATCGTTTTATGACTAGGTCCCTTTTCTTTACTTGCATTCTTTCCCGAATCTTCCAAAACTGCTCCCTCTTGCCTCCTGCTCTAGTACCTTTGCTAGAAAAGTCCTATCCAATCACGAAATTCGTTACAAACTTCAAAGGCTCCATCCTCACCTCCCTCCAACCGCTCATCCCTCTCGTCATCTCAACTTGACAGATCGACAGATAGACTTTCACCGACCGCTGCGCAAGTAACACGCAACTCAGACAAATTCAACGACGTTTGTACTTGATTAAAGGTTTAATACACACATTTCTCAAACTAACTGTGTGCTGTGTCCATTTTTTTTTGAGTTCACCCTCAACAACATAAACAGCTGCGCAATAATAACTTGGCGCGCAGCATCGAGGTACTGTCCGCAACGACTTACGCCTCAAAACACGGGAAGTTAACTATTACTTCACACAATTTTTGACGGGACATGGATGCTTTCGAGCATACCTATATAGATTTAATTTAGAAGACTGTCCAGACTGCCCAGCATGTCTGGACACGAGTGAGGATGCAGAGCACGTTTTTTGTTACTGCTCGCGTTATCAGAAGGAGCGTGAAGAGTTCGAACGCTACCTTCAGACCAGAGCAACTCCTGAGTCTATTATGGTAGCTATGCTCACGTCCGCTGAGGGCTGGCACGTGGTTAGTAACTACACTGCGGTCATCCTCAAGAAAGTGAGAAGTGACGAAGAAAAAAGAAGAAGAAGACGAGAGATGCTGCAAGAAGCTGACTACCGGACGATGCGATAAGAAGTAGACAGCAGACGCTAAAGAAGATGAGTACGATAGTGAACTTTACTAGTTATATTGACGATTAAAGAATGACAATCACATCAAGAAGAAGAGGGCAATAGCCCTATGTCCCCCCGTGAAGTAATACTTGACCGTGGTACCGCGGGGGAAAAAGGCACTGATGATGGAGCTTGGCCCTCCTCACCGACTAATCGGTAAGGAGAGCGGAGAGGATTCGGGTTGCGATTGGACGCTATATCCGGTCGCAGGACGAAGGGTTTTAGTTGATGAGAAACCAACACACGGTGACTCGGAGCTAGGATTATGTCAATGGTCCTACCAACGAGCCATGTCATGGTCTATTAAGATTTTTCCCTCAAACCTCTCTCTCCTATAAAAAAAAACACACACACACACACTAAACGCGTCGGTATAAATCGAGTCGCGACTCGAGTGCACGAGTAAACAGTCATCGAGGGTCTGTCTCCCATAAACACATGCACACACACACACATACGTTCGAGTCCTCCCGAAATTCCGGCTCGGCATCCTATGAAAGAGGCGAAGAATCCTTTATATTGGCTGTACACAGAAGCCTCGAGGGCAGCTCCTTCGCACAGGAATCGATAAATCCCATCGAGAGAGAGAGAGAGAGAGAGGCGTCCACTCGGTGTACATTGATCCACAGAACCTTTCTATCGACGCTATACACTCTTGAGGACCGCAAATCCTTTCATTTCATCGATGCTATAAAAACCCCACAAAGTGCCCCTCTTCATCAGGTTATCTCCGAAAAAATCGCCGCTGTATCAATTAATACTGCAACGCACTATGTTTGGGAAAACATATCGTGTCCCGAATCCCATTGAAATCTTTTCAGAGCCGTGCTTGCGGGTGCAGCGCTTAGCGGACGATGTTGACTTAAGCGCGTGGCGAATACGCCTCTCAAAACATCTTTCTTCTCCTATACGTGTACACGAGGGGAGATCTCGTACATATAACAGTTTTTCATTGCGCACAAAAAATGCCGCAGAGGAATCTTCGTCTCGCTCGTGCACGCTTCGTTAGACACGCACTGTATGGGTAGGCCCTGATGGCGTGTTAGCGGTTTGTACCGTTTTTTGAGAGATTTTTCTGGATTTTTTTATGCCACGGGAGGACAATGGTCAGCTTTTCTGTGGGTTACGCTGGAATTATGGCTGTTCGTTTGATTTTATTGCTCTTTGTGGCACGTTGCAGGGAGATGTGCGCGATTGATACGTGATTATTCGATTGGTTATATTCCTTCAACAGGTTTGTTTGTTTTGGGTTTTCGAAGACTTTCTTTCTGATATAAAATGGATGTTTGGGATCGCGCGAACAATGATAAAATAGATGATAATAGCACCACGATGCTCGTAAGAGTTCGGTTTTATATTTTGTGTACTATCGAGTGTATGAGAAAATTCATCATCGATTTTTTATAAAGCACAAAGTGAAATCTTTATTTTCCTCAAATCCACGAGTCTCCCTTATCTTTTCTTTTTCCTTTGAAGCCGGTGTCTAAGAATATTTATTTTGAGGGTGAAGACCCTCAGACCGTATGTTACTAATCGACAAGTGTTCTCCCGATCGCGGCGGTGTATACGCATTAATCCGAAAGCCGTGTATACGCGTACATTATTTTATATTCAGTTATACAAATAATTCATGTTTTTGTATTCGGCTATTATAGAAGTCGATAATTAATTCGCAGAATGTTAAACGTATAATATGACATTTTGTCGATCATTTAGAATTCCACGTAAAACAAATTGGCTACAGCGTTCGCCTACAACGGAGAACACCATTTACATTGTTATTTTGTAATATCACAGAATGTAATAAACAATGAGCCAGATTATTTTAGTTAGCACTGCGCAATTCGCGCAAATGAATATTATTTCAACATCCCCTTTTCCCGTAAACAACAACACCAACAACAACAAACGTCAGCTACAGGAAAAGAAAGAGCAGTACAAATTATTGGGAACAGAGAGCGCGCGGAGTTTCGAGATTTAAGACGACGTTAAAATTGCATACCAGCTAGAAATCGGATACGGGACTTTAGATGTCGGGGCGGTTACCAGTCGAGTAAAAGGGGGATGGCTCTGCGGATCAAGGCTGCTCTTGGTACCCCTTGGGCATCGGAGCTCGCGTCGAACTGTATCCAAGAGAGTCTGGAATTTTGATCCGGCGCTCCGATAAGCGCTTGAAAATGCGAGAAGCCATTCCCGTAACATCTACATTCCGCAGTCCGAGCTGCGTGACGCGCGTATCGTTCCGAGGTATTCAATTTGAAACGCGTGATTTTTCCGCGAATTTAATAGTAGGCTACGATTGAATTTTACTTTCCGATGAAGATTTTTACCCACTAAATGTGGCTGTAATTTTGTTTTCTTGTATACTGTTTCTGTATAAAAACAAATATTACGCTTTATCGAACTTGTCTAGAGCTCGACAAGTGCCTCTGGGTACAGATGACAAATTTCATCGTGATCCAGTTCGTGAGAACGCGCGCCATCACCTCGGTGTATATTCTTTATAATCGCATTCATCGCCTCGTCCCTATTTCGCTAGGTGTATAAGGTAGGCCGCGCGTATGGATATATAAAATAACGAGAGCAATTCTGTGTCGGTCGCGCGCAAATCCGATCACGATTTCGCAAAGGCGTGGCGCGAGCGGCTTTCTACATGCATCAAGAGAGACGGGCGCCAAAGGATGCTTTGACCTCGGTTCTTTGCTTTAATCTTACCCGCGTTGGCTCGACGGCTTACGGTCGATGCTATACGGCCGTACAGCAGAAAAGTAGTGAGATCTATAGCCCACTGGCGGTGGACTTTCATCGAGATTGTTTGAGCGAGTCTAAAATTCCAGGAGGTAACTGTTCTGGGATTTTTTTCCCACTATTTGCGTTGTCGCTTTATCTTGAAGATTTCTGTGTTATGACAAGCGTCAAGATAAATCATCATTATTTGTTGTTATTAAAGAGGAATCTCTTTTGTTCGAATGCCAGAAATCACTCGAATACGAATTTAAAAAATTTGTTATCTTTGGTTTTCTATATTGCAATTGTAAAGAATGCAGTTTAGTTTACCAACGTTTATCTTTTTAAAAGATTTCATGTATTGATTTTCGCGTTTCAAACTGTACTTGTTGAATTTCAAGCGAGTTTAGAAGATCTGCCAATGAATTGAGTAGCGGGCGCAAAAGTACTTTTGCACCCGCTGCTGCATTTTTTTCGACCACCGGTCGGAAAACGACAACTTTGGTCCCTAATTTTAGGTCAAAAAAACGCGAAAATCATGCATGTGTTACGGAAAATATTATATTTCATGAGTCACAACACTATCAATTAAGTTAATTATAATAATTAGAATAAAGATATGCAATACCTGTTATGAATTCTTATTGCCTGGCTTTTTCATTCTACCATTTAAAAAACCAAACTTTATGTAATTGTATCCTGAAACAAAGCAATTTCACAATACTCTTTCTCCTACCATCATTATAATGTCTTTGGCTAGCGACGACAGGTGGCGCAAAGGCGCTTTCCTATTTCCCTTATGACAATTTGCGCACGGAAGTATAGATATAGCGGTGTGTCACCTTTACCAAAACTGCCTCATGTTAGTCCATTCTTAGGAGACTCATGCTATAACTACAACTGTTCTGGAAGTCATTGATTGTGCTCATCGTATCAGCTGCAGCAACAACTACCGCCTGAAAACGCACAGGTATTTTCTGGCGCGGAGGTTGTGCGGAGTCAAAAGGATTGACCGAAATTTGTCCTTTGGGAGTTTTCGGAGGGCCTCCCGGACTTCACCTTCCGGAGGGGCCTCTGAAAGAAGACCTCATTCTCCTCCTCCATAACGTCGGTTACAGAGGTAGTGAACGCCGGGATAGAAGGGTGGCTGGATTCGTCGCGACCGCAGCTGTCACTGTTGGTTCAGTGACTTATAGTAACGATGTTTCTGTTCTGTAATTATACAATTACAGAAATGATACAGTTTACAGGAAATATCTTTCTTTAAAAAAATGTATGTATTCACGTATCGGGAGATCAAATATGCTCTCTACCATAATTCTGGAGCATATTTATATAAAAAGCTGGAACGGATTTATGTGATGTTTCTGTCACGACAGTCGAATGCGCCTTTTTATTTTTCACATGATACCTTACCCTTTTAACTAACATTCCACCATTTTAACCGCCGTACCACCCTTTAAACTAAAAATTCTGTCGAAAATTTATTGAAATCAATATAGCTTTTTTGTAATTACTGACTATCTATATCATTTCATAATCTTTGAGAAAGCATATTGCCAATTCAGTTATATAGGAAAGGGTTTTTTCTAGTTTTAAAAAGTTTTAAGAATACCGTAAAATTTTTCAAAACTCGTTAGAACCACCTTGAATGATTCGAATAAAAATAAAATATATGGAATAATCATTCGATATAATAATAATCGAGCCCAGACTTGTCATGACATTTATATAGTTTCAAGGCGTTTAGTTTTATACTTCAGCCAAAGATTCATGTATTGCTGATTTCCCATAAACAACAGACCGAGCTTCCTAAATATCCTGAGACCATAACACTAGAAATACACCCGACATGTTTCCGTACGATCATTACTCCCGACGTAACTAGAGGTAAAAGCAAGATCGTTCTCCACGTACATAACACACACGCGTGGAAGCGAGCGAAGAAAGTGGAAGTGCGAAATCCGCGAGGGGTAGGTATATCATGCGCAGTAGCGCTCGGAGAAAGAGAGGCAAAACTCCGCGAAGCCGACGTCGCCTTTGTCGTTGTCAGGGGAACGGCGAGACGAGAAAGAGAGAGAGAGAGAGAGAGAGAGAGAGAGAGAGAGAGAGAGAGAGA
>QLSS01000078.1:176753-251312 GCA_024372645.1 Trichomalopsis sarcophagae
TTAATGACAATATAGAAACAGTTGATAGAATTATAATAATACAAAAAGAAAAAATAGTTCTCAATTACATAAGCTTCAATAACGTATCAATAATCAAAGTTCGTTTTTATTTACGACTGTTTCAGAATCCACGATCATCATCAGTGCAATATCAAAGAACTATATACATAAACTTAACATGAGATCAAGTTCATCGTTCAAAGTGTGATTCCAGTGCGCTTCAGCTCGTGAGAGAACCGCGTTGATCGTCGGGACTCGGGGCGACGCGGTCGAAGCTTGGGGCGTTGCTGTTCCTGCTGGTGTCCTGTGCTTACTACCGAGGAACATCGACAACATGTCTTACTTGGCCCTCGACTCCAATGCCTGGCAGGTAAGTCACAAAGCTGTCTGCGTACGTGTTTTTAAGGTGATTTGTTTGATCGTCTTATAATTTAAATTTACATACATGATAAAAAGTTTGAAGATACTTTGATTACGCATTTAAAATGCGATGATACGTGGCAATCGGCGTAAAATGAGCTTTCAGAGCTGTGATGTTGAAGGAGTACGATTATACAAAATCAAGCGTTATTACACAACAAACATTTTCGCTTACTCGACTCACTCGATATACGATGTACCAGCATGAATATCCACATGATTGACAGCGTAATCAAAAGCCAGGCCACTGCTGTTACACACGAGAAAATCTAATTAAAACAGCAAAACCGTCATAAGAATCCCGAGTAAAAAAAATCGAAATTCACACCGTAAAATCTGCATGACGACACGCCGAAGCTGCGCGAAACCCTTTAGGCAAAAAGACAAGTAGCTCAGGAGGCGAGTGAAAGCATTGCGACTCCTGGCCCGAAGCCCCGGCAGCTCTTCCGAGAAAATGGCGAAAACGGCGTATGCCTCGAGCCGTGGGTTATTCGGTTAGCGGGCTGCTTCTTCTCTCCCAGCGGCAGCCAGCTACCGTTCCATGCCTCGTCGTCTTATGCACTACTGACAAACCTCATGCGATTAGGCGTCGCGCGCGAGAGAGAGAGAGAGAGAGAGAGAGAGAGAGAGAGAGAGAGAACAAGGCGACTCTCTGTCTCTCATTCGATTATCGTTCAAGGCGCCATCCCCGAGCTATGCGCACAGGTGCACGCAACGCTCCTCTCTCTCCGCATGAATATTTATCAGGAGAGCTCTGGAAATTCTGCTATGCTGTTGGCTTCCATGGGGGCGTAATCGAGCCGCGCTTATAATTCGCTAATTTTCCCTTGTTTTACACAGACGCGACCCCTTTGTCGGTAGCTGCGCCTCGTGGGCGGGGGCTAATTAGTGTGTACTTTTTTGCTCGTTTGCCGGCGAGACGCGTATTATTCATTTATTAGGGAGCTAACTGAATAATTATTTGCGGCGAGATTTTAAATTCTAATTTTCAGCTTCGAATCTCTGCTCTTACACATATTTATCCTCTTCCCCGGGTACATTATGATAATAGTAGGCGAATACGCGCTTCCTCGTGAAAGTTTGCCTTCGAATAAGTTTAATTTAACAAGCCGTAGCCCCGAAAGCTCGTTCCGTTAAATCAAACTGCTCGCGCACGCTTTTTGAAGCTCGAAATCCTTCCAGACACCTGTAACCGGAGGGACGATTAACCACTAGATATATAGCCGGAGTGCATCAATCTCATAAACGGCCGCCAAGCGCACAATGCCCGATACGGGCCAAAAGCTCTCGCGGAAAACGAACGTCACGCCGCGCGAGAGAAACTCAGCTTCCCTTGCGCTCGTCATTCATAACGCAGTCAGCCGAACAGCCGCGATCCCAATCTAAATCCGAGTCCATTATATACACACTCGCGCGGCTAATTCTCCCACAGCTAGTGCCTATACGAGACGCGAATTAGTAATGCTTAATTCATTCGTCGCTCGCGCGCGCACATATGCATATGAACGCGTGTATTGCAGCAAGAGAGAGAGAGAGAGAGAGAGAGAGAGAGAGAGAGAGAGAGTGAGAGAGAGAGAGAGAGAGAGCGATAAGCTCCCGCCGCCGCGACGCCCGGCGATAATGGCAGCGTAACGTATGGAGAGACGCAGCCCCGGCAGCGCAGAGCGGCCGCGTTATCTCTCTGCCAGCGAGCGGCTATATTATGCCCGGACGGAGGGAGGAGAGATTGAGATGGACGTCTAATTCGAGTTTAGCGGACGATCCTATCGGAGTTACACTCGCTGTTTGCTGTATGCGCTGGCGATACGCGGAGATATTATTATTGTTCCTACGGCTTTGGTTGTAGCAGCTGCTACTGTTGTTGCTATATATGCTTGGGTTTGATGATGATGCGAGTTGTTTGACGGCGATTAGCTTCGTTTAATGATGCGTAGTGGATTTCCGGTCCCTTGGGGAGAAGTATGATCGATATTGTGGATTGACGCTATATATATAGTATTTTACATCTTCAACGAACGAGAGGCCACACTTTTTCATAGCCAAATCTGTCGAACTAGATATTTTCGGTCGTTCTCGAATACAGTCTGCTCACTTTTTCCGCCATACACCCTCGCTGCACGAAAAAAAAACCCAACGCATTATCTTCCAAAAAAAGAAACGATCAATCTCACCTAAAAAAGCTCGAGCATTCGACAAGAAAAGCTTCATAATAGCCGTTGAGTCGATTGGTCACGGTATGGCGCAAATCGGCGCGCCGTCCCCTACGGCAGCGGCTGCACCGGAGGCTCGACCGGAAATGTAACGCCTCGACCTTGTTGGATGAGGAAAACGAGGTTAGCCGCAACTCGGCCCATCAAAATCAAATTCCCGGAGCTAATTTTCCTGCGTTTATGCGGGATTGGGTAACGAGTATACATGTATCGCTGC
Organism: Trichomalopsis sarcophagae; assembly: GCA_024372645.1. NCBI lineage: Eukaryota > Metazoa > Arthropoda > Insecta > Hymenoptera > Pteromalidae > Trichomalopsis > Trichomalopsis sarcophagae. The sequence goes on from QLSS01000078.1 coordinate 179,601, forward strand.
TCAACGGCTCGTCGAGGATCAAAGCACGTCGCGCAACTTTGTTTCCGCTCGTGCCCTGTGCACTTAGCTTAGATTATTGTATGCTAATGGATGTATCGATCAGTGTTCGATGGTACTTCGAGATTTGTTGTAATTTCGGCGAGGAAGATTTGGGATCCGAAGTTTTGCATAACTCGATAAATACTATATCTATATTATTTATATTTATCAATACAATTTATTCAAATGACTCTATATAAGTTTTAAACGAATGCGCATGATAACGGCGTCGAAAACTCCATAAAAAAGATCTCATCCCGCTGACAGCCAGCATATTTATCTTCTCTGTTTACAAACACCAGCGCCACTTCGAACAAAGCCTCTCGTTCATCATCCACCCGCACACAAGAGTTTCATATCATCGAGCATACAAAATCTTCCATGGAGAATCAAGAGCGGGGAATACACCTATCCGACTAATTCGTGAGAAGAGTCCTCGACTGCTTAAATCCACATACACGCGCGCGCGCGATGCCGTGTATTTGCACATTTTCCAATAAAGTACAGCGCCGGTCGCGTGTCTCTGCGCCAAGAACAACAAGGACACGCGACCGGCTCCCACAGGCCGGTCTCCACACATAGACACTCTTAAAATATACACGCCACCGGGGCTCGTCCTTGCGAAATAATGCGAGGGTAGCAGTTCTCGCGGAGAGAGAAAGAGAGAGAGAGAGAGAGAGAGAGAGAGAGAGAGAGAGAGAGAGACCGGCACACTTGACTCGTCGCGTCGCACGCCCCTATATAGATGGTATACCTATAGCAGTAAAATCAAGTGTCGAAGCGTTGACACACGCGGCCGCAGAGAGACTTTCCGATGTTAGCGATATTTCGAGGAGTTGGAGACCGGGCACGTAGGCCCTTCAATGCAGGCCTGTGGGAGAGTGAATTCACGTGTGAAAGCGAGACTTTGTTTAGGTGTGTAAGCTGGCTTTGTATTGCGGCGGTCGAGGGGTGCGCTCTTTTGCTAATTCAAAGATTTCGATTGTCGTGTCCAACTGTGTATGCATTGTTTTACTTGAAAAATTTTCATTAATTTTGTGAAGCAAAAGAGGAATATCTTAAACGATTGTTTTCGGTATTTCTAATAATAATTACCAGATTTGTATATTAAAGCCAGATGGTTTGCGCGGCAATATAACGTCGTATCTCGTTAATTTTTACTGTTTACGAAACAGCCAATTAGAGGACGAACAGAATGATTACCATATGTCTTTTATAGAATGAGATAAACAAAAGCAAAGAATCGACTACGCCAATTTTTCGTCGAATCTTCACGTAATGCGTGATTCACTATTTTGCATGTCAGACGAACCCGCGAACAATGTATACCTATACATCGAGTGAAAGCTGTGAACGAACAGTTGGCGGATACATCAAAAACTTACCGCACTTCAAAGTTGGCCCGAAACTCGAGAGCGGCGCGAGTACACACGGAGATATCTGCATGTACAGAGTCTAAGCGCATTGGGGTGGCCGTTTCGTTTGCTCGAAGTAATGGGGAGGAAGGAGCGACTAACGGGGTATACGTAGACGCATGGGGTGGAAACGAAAAATAAATGATAGGCCGAATTAGCGTAATCACGCGACGCTTTGCAAGGGAAATACTCCCGGTCAGGCAATCGTGGGGGACGACAAATTGCATTTCGATTCTCATTTCTGCTTGGATAGACCGCGGAGAGATCTGACGAGTTCGTTCTGTTGCTTTGAATACGTTCTTACATTCCGCTTTTTTTAAAATTAGTGACGTTTCGACCAGAGCATATTATATCCGGTGAATCATACAAAAGTAGCTGTTACAAGAGAACGTGTATAATTGAAGCAAACAATTAGAAACTTAACGTTAAGTCGATTGTACACGGCGGCGCCAAAGGCAGTCGGGGAAAATGAACTAGTCAAAACGAGGCGCGCACCACATATTGTGCATGTTTTGTTCGTTCGGCAACCTGTGTGTACCGGGATCGATCAACAACTTTGCGCGAGTTTGACAGACAGACATTAATAGCTGCAATCATTCCAAAACTGCTCCGATCGAACCCGCAATCATGAAAAGTAATCTTCCGCACTTCCTACTTCCTCCTCGCCCCAGCGTATAAATCTTCCATTTCAATCTTGCTCAACGCCGCGCACGTAACACACGCGCGCATACAGGTCCGCGTGCAAACACAGTCGCGCAGAAGAGGTCCCTCTGAATAAGTTAGACGTTACAGCCGTAGCCGGACGCAAACTCTCCCGACACGTTCCGGGCAAAGGACTCACTCGTTGTTTAATTCAATGACAATACGCGAGCTGCTGGCCGGCCTGTCCATTGAGGCGCACTTACGCACAATGGCCACTTTGCCAGTCTGCATAATGCAGCCACGGCAAATCTGGTCAGTCAGTACCACGGCGTGGACACTACCCGTGTAAGCGCGTTTAATTACAGCCCCGGACACACTACGGCGACGACGTCTTTTCATCGAAGTTTCGATTCTTATTACGCGTGTAGGCGGCGGAGTTACGCGCCAGGCGAACGAGTCTCTCTGATCTTGGGGCTTCAAAAGCGGTGGCGTGTCAATGAGCTATTGTTTTATACAAGCTCGATGTATGGGAGAGAGGGTATTCACGGTTTTGCGAGGCTGCTAGAAGGAGAAGATTATAGGAGAGACACTTTGCCGCGAGATGTGGTGACGCGATATAAGCGCCGACTTTGCACTTGTTTCGGAGTTTTCTTCTCTAGGGTGGGCTTTGCGGATGTGTCAGTTACTAAACCGCCAAGTTATGTTATACTCTTAAGAGTGATCTTCTTGCAGTTGCTGTATCGTGCAAACCATCAAGTAATTTAAGATAAAAGCTTTATTTGTATTCGGAAAAATCTCTTTCTGTAAGTTCTTTGACCAAAGGGAAAAATTATAAAAAACGAACCAAAAAATGTAATAGAGTTATTGCAGTTATTACATCATATACCATACGCAATTATAGCATTAGCGGTTCTAAGCCGGCCAACAAAAGGCATCTAGCTTTGGCGTACCGATATATATGCGCCAGGGTCACAGATAGCGATAAAGGAAGCAGAAAAGCGCTAATGCGCCACCTATCTTCGCTGGCCCAGAGTCACAGAGAGCTTAAGCGGTTTGGAAAGGACAATCCGAATTTTCTTCATTTTATAGAGCGAAATTCGAACGATATATTTTTTCCGATTAAATTGTGACAGTACGCTTTCGCTCTTTCTACAACAATACTTCACTTTCTCAACTCGAACAAAAGCATAAGCAAGGTGTCAAGCGCTGTGTACATACATTACAACATATGCTTGAGAAAAAGCAAATAGTTCCATCAAATAAAAATGGCGCGAAAAAGTTAACACATTCAGAAGCCAAACACAGCTGCAGCTAGCAAGTAAAAAAGCACGAAACTTGGTCCACACTCAAGAGCAAAGCGCATGCGCGTCACATCCAAAGGGTTGAGACGACGCGCTGACACTCTCATCTTCGTTCCGCCCTTTTAACGCGCGCACAAGATGCGCCAGAGGGTAGGGAGCGGTTGCCGTGCAAAAGTTATTTCTGTCTCGTCGTCAACCTCCTCTCTCTCTCTCTCTCTCTCTCTCTCTCTCTTTCTCTCTCTCTATGCACAAGCCGACCGTCATCCGAACACTAGCAAAAAAAAAGCGCCGCTTTCTTTCAGGTGTGTATGCGATGCGCTCTGCACAGAGGAAATAACGACTGTAGTCCAGTGTTCAACTAATATTTGCCAGCGAGCAGCTCGCGCGACTTTCTTGGGGTGTGCCGCGCGCAGCTTTCTCTCCCTTTGCTAAAAGAGAATGCTCGAGTTTGCCTCTCTTTGTCCGGCTGCTGCAGCTCGTTTAATATGCAAGAAAAAGAGAGGAGCCACCGTTGCTGCTGCAGTGTCAAGATGACCCCTGTCGTATTTTCCTTCCGCGAAAGAGGGAGAGGAAAATTCCATTTTTTTTCCGTTTGTCGCCAGTGCGAGACTTCCTGTGTATGTGCGAGTGTGTGTGTACTCTACTTTTACTCCGTAGCTTTGCTCTGCACTGTGACGGTGAAAAATGTAAGATTCGCTCTTCAAACGTCGCGTGCGTCTTGTAGTCGTGTCGCGCTTTTTTCGAATTATGAGCGAGGCCAAGTCGCGTATACGTGTATAGATTTAGCGCGACCTCGCTTTCTTTGCGCAGAACTTCAGGTGCCACGCTTTTTCGACCTCGTTCTCGAGATATACTCCCTCGTAATGTACTACTGCGACGGGAGACTGTTAGCAAGCCGACTCTTTCATTTTCAAAACGAATCTGAAATTTCTAGAAGTTTTGGCGAAACTCAAAATTTTACTATTACAAAGCTTCCTCTAGGAGGAAACAAAAGTAATTTTGTATGAAAATTATGCTTAGCAGGCGTTTATTGAATCGAAAAGTCGGTAATACTCACAAGAAGCGGTCACAGCGATAATGGGGAACGCAGACAAGAAAATTTTTATTTTGACCCTATCTTGATCCTCGTTTTTAAGATTCAAATGTCAAACAAAAGTAAACAAAAGTCATAGTTACGAGCGTACTCGGAGCGTAGCTTACTACACCAAATGCTTGAACAAAGCAAATGCGGCTCTTTTTTTAAACGAATCTTAATGATCAAGAAAAAAAATGTTTGAATAAACATAAAACGCATTGCAGTTGTAAAAATATAATCTGTTTTCTTTTTCGATAAGAATTTTCAGGGCGCGAATCTTTGATGTTCGTCATAATTCAAGTTCTGTCTAATTATATTTGTTTTAAAGTGAGTAAAAAAGATGTCTTCTTAGAACTCCAATACCATTTGTCTACCCGCATACCAGATATTTTATTATTTTTGCAACTACAAGTAGTCACTCGAGAAAATAATATAATTGGCATGTTACAAATACTCAAGATTCATTGGAAACAGGTTTCCCGCGTGTGTATGTCATATGTAACAAGAGATATATTCTACAGTATAGCAGAAGATAATTGCAATAAGTTTAGTTTGTTCATTAATTAAATTCAGCAAATCTTCTGGCTAATTTTATTTTCAGACGAAGCGATAATTATAGTTAGATTTTTGTTAATGAAATCTTAATGATGGTTTACTAATACATTGGTCTGTGTTCTTAGACATATGTAACTTTTCTTTATTGTTTCCTGTACACAGTAGTTTAAACTCATGAATGTACCTAATATTTTCATATCATACGTTTATACGTATATTTTAATGAGTCTGCTTTCGGAGGTTTAATTCTAAGGAGCGCTATATAAACGTCGACTGACTACCAGATTTGAACTAACCAAGGATATATATATATATATATATATATATATATATATATATATATTTATTAAGCTTCAAATCTTTTTTACAAGACTTATTAGCTGTAAAAAAATTATAAATATATACAAAGAAAGAAAGAAAATATACATAATAGCTTACAATTTAATCTTACATTCTTCGAGGAAAGCTACAATGGATTTACAGCCTGGTACATGGGGTTCGTGAAGTATGATCGAAGTTTTCATAGGAAGTGGGAATCCAGCTTTTCCTAGACTTACAATTAGCTTAGTTCTTTGGTTGTCATACAGTGGGCACTGCCAGATGATATGATCCAGATCTTGAATGCTGGATTTGCAAGTGCAAGAACTGTCCGAGATTATATTAACCTTGGCTAAGGAGTCAACAAGGTTATAGTGGTCAGCACGGCAACGGTTAATAGTGACTATGAGATTCCTGGCTATGAGGTTTTTATTTAACCAAGGATATATTATTTTTTAGAAAAATCATTATGTTAATTCAAGTGATTATTTATAGGCTCGAACCGTGGCATGCAGACGAAAACAATAACTATTTTTACTGTATACATTCAAGTCTCTGTGAACAAAAATTAATTCGAGATTGAAAATAAACATATGTTAACAGCGGCATCGTTTTTTCTTTTTTCATTATCAGAACAAATAAAGGATGTAAATAAGAAAAAAGTAATATCTGTGAAAACAAGTAAAAGGTAAATGTTTACTCACATCAAAGTGCCATATAAACAGAAGAATGTAATATATAAGAAACGATGAGGTTCAAACCATCATGTCAATATCTGACTTGATAGTCCAGTATAAACTAGTCTCTTGTATAAGTAACAAAAGTAATAGTACGTCACAGCAACATGAAGTTCTGTACACTTTTTGCTCTTATTGTCGTTTTTGCCGTTCTACAAAGTAAGAATCAATATTAATATTCATAATAATAGTTATTGTTTTCATCTAAAAAGAATAAAACGTATACAAAAAAGGTTGAAATCACGAACAGATTAAAAAGTATTCTTAGCTTTAAATACTTACATCTATGAATCTTTTCGTTTTAATTTCTCTTACAGTGGTGAACGCACAAGGTTGCAACTTAGTATCCTATCAATTGTGTAAAGATCATTGTAGGCAAAGGGGAGGAATACGTTCGTGTACCGCGCCAGCACCTCAATGTCTATGCAATTAGCCGATCTTCCATACAGTATACTCCGGATAACAAGTTGAACCACTAATATTAGCAGAAATCTAAAATTTTAAAAAATGTAAAAAATACGAAATAAAGTTTAATTGATTTAAATTAGCGCATGTAGTGTACAATTCAAATAAAAACGTGAGAAGCCCATCTTTAAAAATCACGTTCTACCCGAGCAGAAAAAATCATTGCAGTCCCACATTCCCATTCCTCATAACTCGCATTCTACGCATAACACTTTCGAATGACAAAAAATAATCAGGGTGGCACATCTAGACAAACATTAGCGACTAAATGTTTGCTAAAACAGATCATAGGTTAAAAGTATATAGAATCTTTTTAATATTAAATGTATTGCTATCGTACTGATGGTCAGAAGGAAGCTTTGTGATGATAAATTTTTTTTTTTGAAAAATCCGTATCATCATAAATAAATTGTGGATGTACTCGAAAAACTTATGACAATAAAGAATGACAATGCCTACATGTTGTAAAAATCATTTGGTGGTCATTTTGGTGATTATTTTGAGCTAAAAAACAAAAATCAAAAGAATGGATTCTTATGCTGTATAGTTACGGGAGTTAAAAGGCTATAATTAACTCGAAACTTTCGTTTATAAAGGTTGAATTCTCTACGCAGTTTTTAAAATTTTATGGTTTTGAAAATACTGCAGTTTAATTTTTTTTCATAAAAATTTTGTTTGTTGTTGTTTTAAAACAAATTGCATCGCTTAGGTTTCAGCTTCTATTTGATGAATTTTAATCGACCTAGGCTCGTTTTTTCTCTAATTCAGTATACCACGCATAACAATTTGAACAACGAATGTTCTCCAGATGTATAAAATGTCACGGAATATGAAAATTACGAAATAAAGTGTGCTTTATTCAAAGTAAGGCATGTCGTACACAACTCAAACTCCTCCACGTACCGCGTACGACTTATGTAGCCGTGCATAAAAACGTGAGAAAGCCGTATCTAAAAACCACGTCCCATAACCGCACATAAAAAAAGCAGTGCAGCGCGGCGCCAAGTCCCCTATTCCCAATCCTCACAGCGCGTATTTCACGCATGACGCTTTTGAATGACAAAAAATAATCACAGCGATCTCGAGCACACATACACACACCGCCAGACAGACACCAGCAGCAGCGGGGCAAGGGCGACTCGAAATTTACTTTTGATAAAGTTTCAGGGCGAGGGCGCGAGCTAGAGACAGCTCTATCGGTCCACGGCATCGGGAGGGGTTGTAGCGCTAGAATAAGGACCGACGACGTCGTCGAGGGGGCCATAGCCAGTTTAGCGGCTCCGGTGATCCTGTACACGTAGCGGTCGCGGCGGCGAAATCCAGTTAGCCAAATTAACCATGAAATAGACTCCCTCCGCCTCCTGCGCCCTGTGCTTTCGGTCTCGAGCTCTGTCTCGCTTGTTTTGCCAGTGCTGTGTGTGCGTATATGCAAGTATATATGTTGTGAAACGGAGCCGGTGTACGTCTAGTGTTTTGCGCCGGTGGGTTGGATTTGTCGTAGCGTCTTGTAGGATGGTTTTGGAAGTGACACACGTCCATCCTGCATCCACTAGAAAACAAGTATTGCAAACGACGTTGGCAGCAAAATAACACGGCAGACACAGTATAAATGCACTTCCGTATAAGGTCTCGCGGCGCCTTCAACTCGCGGCAAAAGTCATCGACACTCGCAGGCTGATCCATCCCTGGCATCCCGAGAAATGGCACGAGCAACCTCGGCAGTGATTCATGGTCGATCAAGATGATCCCATTGACAAATACGATGGACGTGTGCTGCGCGGCGAACAACGCGTACACGGCGCGCCTTACCCTCCTCTCTCATTAGCGGACGCTTTGAACTAAACCGCCCACGTCATGACAAACTAGATTAATTTCTCCGCGGCGGAGAGGCGAGAGCTGTATACGTGCAAGGCTTCTCTCTCTCTCTCTCTCTCTCTCTCTCTCTCTCTCTCTCACACTCTCTCTCTCTCTCCTTCGATCGTTTATTACGAAATTACAACTGTCAGGACTCGAGCGAGTTGCAGCAGCGCGCTTTGTTTTATTATTTCGCTATAAGGCCGCCGCCGTAGCCGCTCTATCGTCGGCCCCAATTTTTTGATTAGTTTATGGCCGAATTTAAAACGGAAACAAGTGGAGAGAGAGAGAGAGAGAGAGAGAGAGAGAGAGAGAGAGAGAGAAAGAGCGGCGACGAGTTTTATAAGGCCAAGGATCGAGCGCGCGCGCGTCCGTCTTTACGGCGGTGTAATCTTGCGGACACCGCAGCTCTTTCTTTCTCTCAGCCCTGCTGCTGCTGCTAAGGCTGGGATTGAAAATTAAATTGGGCGCAGTCCTCGGCCGCGAGCGCGCTTTTATATTGTGTATGCAAGCCGAGATATGAGGTCCTGGAAATAATGGCTCGCTGATTATTATGCAAAGCAATGCACGCGTTCTTGGCGCTTCATTGAAATCTAATATCATTTAGACTCGGCGAGGGGTGAAGGATCCAGTTTGGCATAATTTTTCTGTAATTGCTAATAAAAGTGCAATACTCATAATACAGAGCTATCTGTTTCTATCCTGTGCATAGCCATACGCACCGTATCGCATATACTAGCCAGACAGGGCAGGAAATCGTTGATTTACTGGAAATAATCAGAAGCGCTCGTATGTATACCCGATCCAAAAGCGAGCATCACGACGATCGAAACTATGCATCATAATATTCTATATATAACACACAGGCGCGCGCGGACATATCTGTGTGATACACCCTTTCAAGTAGTTCGAGCGAGCGAGAGAGAGAGAGAAAGAGAGAGAGAGAGAGAAGGAGGAAAACAAAGCAAAGAGAGCGACAAAACAAAAGAGGCGAGGGGGAAACGAGAGCGCGAGAGGAATATATACGGAGAAGAGAGCGTGTGTGTGTGCTGGATGGAAGGGGGTTTATAACTCACGTCAGGCAGGTAATTAGCCGGCTTTTGCCCAGCTGTAATGGACCCGCGCTCGCGCGCGCGCGAGACCCTTAACTTATTTAAATTAACCGGTAACCCATGTTCGCGATGCGCGCGCGAGCGCGAGGCAATATAGAAAAACCATTTATAAGGGACTATTTCGGAGGCGCTCGCTCGATGCTCTTACTCCCGCGCACTCATTGCCCATTGCGGTGGGTCCCTCAGTTTCTCTCTTTTGGAATATATTTAAGCGATTTTGCCTTTTTCGAGAATGCTGCAGTGCGAGCGAGTGACTGATAATTACAAGTGAGCTTTCCAGAGCCTCTCGGGGGAGATTTGCGCGGGGGCGACGAATTGGAAACGCGCTCAAGCGTGCGCGTGAGGCCACACGTCATCGTGTTGAAGAAGATTTATCTGAGTGCGATTTCGCTGCACTGACTGCGGCTGTGTGTTTTTTAAAAAGCTCTCGTGGATATATCTTTCTTTTTTGAGTATGAGCAACTAATTTTGTCGCGATCTAGAGAGAATTGCTTTTTCAGTTTCACAAAAGCGAGGACGTAAAGAATGAAAGATTGTTCGCGCAGCTGATTGAATTTCGATGGAATTCAGGGACAGGTCCAAAGGGCAGAGCTATTGATTTTCTGTTGAGCTGCAAAAGTGTGATTTGAATTTTGATTGCGCGGGCCCGGGGAAAGATCGCGTAACAGGATAGTGCACGCTTTGCCAGGCGCACAAGGACCCTCGAAGCGGCGCTTACTCGACTAGAAAATCGAAGGAATACACGTTTTAAAAGCACTAAATCGGACGTCGCTCTGGCTTTTTCACTCCGCCCTCGCTCCCCGAGACTCGTTGGAACAATCGAACACCATTATTATAAAAAGGCGATTCTCACTTTAAAAAATCCACCGACATGTTAAACAGCTGCATTCGATAAAGCATTATCGTGGAGAATAGTCAGACCCACGCTTTTTCGCGTCTCCTGTACGGCCTTATCTGATGAATAGCAAAACACGTTGTCGGCTCTCTAATAATATGCATTTTCGTTCGTTATACATTCCCGACCGTCCTTTAAAAATTAAACGCCTTTGCCCTGGTCCTCCTCCATCAGTACACACGTCCCTTGCGACGCTATTTTTTCTCCGCTCAGCCGTTGTCCGCTCGTTGGAAAGAAAGAGGGACGAGACGCGAGAGTGTTGTGTGCATCGACGACGGGGCTTTTGTGTCGGCCCGCGAGGTACTCTAGTCCCCGAGCGCGCGCGCGCGATTACGATCTCGAGCGTATAATATAATTCGATAATGATACGCGGCTATAGATTTTATTAAGGAAAAATGCTAATTTACCGTTAGTCGCGAGTCTAGATGACTATAATCACGCGGCCCAGCGGATACCAGAGAATGGGTATTAAAACATCACCGAGAGAGAGAGAGAGAGAGAGAGAGAGAGAGAGAGAGAGAGAGAGAGAGAGAGAGAGAGAGAGAGAGAGACAAGTCCTTTGGTGCTCGCAGGTACCGAGACACACAAGGGAGAATTTTTCAACCTCTTCTTCCCTCTCTTTGGCCTTTATTCTCATACGTGTATCGCGTGACGGCGACTCTGTCAACATTAATTTTTGTTTTCTGCATTTTGGGACTGAATTTTCTTTCTCTCGCTCGCTTCTCGCATCGAGCAAAGCTTCAACCTGTAATCTGCACTGCTGGGACCTTTATGCTAAACACTGTTATCCTTTTGCGTGTGCCCATATTACGATCATGCTTAGGGACGATTTTTTTCGAATTTGAATTAGATAATTCTTTTAAAAAGTGTGTGTTTAAAAATTTGCGCGCTTGCGAGAGAGAGAAAGAGTCTTCGGTTTTCGAGTGTTGGAGCAGTAATTACAATTATTAGCCACTATTTTTCAATAAATGGGTAATAGCACGCTGTATTGTATGCATTTATTATCCCACGAAGTCAACCGAGTTTTAATGAGGTGCTTATAAAATAGTTAAAATATACTGTACATTTTTAAAAGCACGCGACAAGCGATTAGGATGGAATACATTAGCTCATGAATATTATCCAGGTTTCGTGCAGTAATCACGAGAAGCGGGCATCTATTGATTGGCTGATGTTATTTTAATAATCCACCGGTAGAGCGAACGCTCCATGCGCAGTTCATTATTTCAAGTCCAAAATTACGATTCCGCAGAGAAGGCCTGCCCCGTTTTTGTACGCTCGCGTTTACGTACCCACGAAGCGCTTATTTCTGAGGAATTTATTTGCAGATTTGAGTATATGCAGTTGTCACGCCATGCTGTATCTCTGTGTACCTGTTGCAGTATCTGCGTCCTGTTCTTTAATTTGCGTTAAGAGTGCTCTATACCTCCGTGACAGCCAATCAGAGCCGCGGATTTTTCTTAACAAACTACGGCTTTATTATTAATGCATTTATAAAATAAAATTTTTATAATATTCTTTAGACTTTTCTACGCGTGGGATGATTCCTAGATTTAGTAAATAATTATCGTAAAGCCGTAAAGTAAATGTTGAAAATTTTGTTCGATATGTCGTCTGCTTCCGCAGCACAAGCCACCAACGGCACCAAGAGACGCGAACGAACAATTTCTGATTGACAATTATATGAGCTAAATTTCGACTGAAACGTTATCATCCCACGCACGGAAGAACCCAAAGAATATTATATATGCTTTTTTGCATCTCAAAATGAAAAAATGGAGTTGCAGTTTGTTGTGAAAAAATACTTGAGCTATAGTGAAGGAGCATGCATGCTGCTTCGCGTGTCATGTCGATAAAACAGAGTCGATAACATGTATCGTACTATACTATTATAGCATAGCTGCTTAAATCCGCAAATAATATACTACTTAGGTCACGGATAGGCGTGATTAAACGAGAATTTAAGCCACACTGTGCTATCAAATGAATTGCTTAATTTACGCCCAAAAGTAAAATCAAAACAAAAACAGTCGTGATCGATCGAATATCCATTGCGGAAATTCTCACATCTTGCCGTAATCATACACTTGTACACAAGTTCATAAGCATTTTTCAAAAACAATTTATTTTGCTTGTTAACACCTTGATAAGCGTTTACAAAAAGTTTCCAACGAAGTATCTGCTATCGTCAAAGTTCTCTTTGGAAGAAAGCAACACAATTACCAGTCCACGCGCAGTCCCCGCATAAAAAAACGTAAATGCACAGGCTCGTTTAAAGCCATGGTGTCCGTCGTTTAAAAGTTGCTCTTATTTGTGCACGAGCCGAGATCTTTCTGTGCCGTCTTATGCCGAGCAAAAAAACGCGGCTCTCGCTGATTATGATGAGTGAAGTGTCGTTAGGTAAACCCAAGCGAGATGCACGAACGAAGTCTGTTAATGCATCTCCCCAACTTGGCGAACACACCAACTATATTCGACAAACGTCGCTCTTCGTTTTGTTTTTCATCCTTCGCTCGAGATTCGCATCTACTTCTTTTTACCATATGTATATTATCTGCAGCGATATTTCCTCCGCACACGACTCTTCCGTTGCTTCAGATCGATTTTTATCAACTTTCCGAGCGATGCGATTGATAATTTTCATTTCGTTCGGTCGACGTTTTCCCTGGAGCTCCCAATATCTCGTGGCTCCAATTAGTCGGCGAACGAGTCAGAGAGCCGCGGTGTATAGGTACGTCCATCCGTCTGTCTTCTTTTGCTGAGCTACGAGTGCGCGCCATATCCGCACAATATCCTTCTCTCGAGCCCCCTTCGGCTTCATTAAGAAACGGTAATGCGTTTTGTTTTTCTTCGCCGCTGCTGCCGCTGCAGCCGCTCTTTCTCTCTCTCTCCCCCCGTTCGATACGCCCCTGTCTCTTCTGTCTTCATCTCTCTCTTTTTCTCTTTCTCTCTCGCTCGCTCGCTCTCTCGCCGAACCTCTTTCTTCGCAGCCGCGCGCAGAAGAGTCGAGGAACTCTTTTAATAATCTCGCCCGGGCGCGCGTTGAGATTTATTATTTTCGGACTATACCGGGGATAAGCCGGTCGCACGCGAGTTGATGCTCCCGTTGCCGCAGATCGATCTTTCTCTTTTTTCTTCATCTCAACCCTTCTTCAGCTGCTCTCTCCCCGTGTCTTCGTCCTTATACATATAGATCTACCTCCCGCTTCCTTCATTTTTTTTTCTCGCTTTCTTTGAGGGCGCGAGCGAGCGTCTTCGGCTGCTTTCAAAGGGACTCCTGTTAACGAAGCCGCGCGCGGATTTCATTCTTACGTTCGTCGGAGTTTTCATTGTGTCCGCGGTTCGCTCCCTTGTTCGCGCATTAGGGACGATAGAGTGTGTGCAGCGCTGCTTGCCGAGCGGCTGAAACTTCCTTTCTTTTATCGATTGATTCCTTTGGAAGAAAGAGAGTTTTCGCGGAGTAGAAAAGACTGTGCGAGCGGTGAAGAACCACTTTAAGTATTTTAATTATTTTTCAGAGGGATGGATATTCTTGGTGTGATGTGATGATATTTTAAACAAAAATTCGAAAATGACTAAAAATATGAAAATACTACAAATATCACAAACGCCCCTGTGACAGTAGAGATCATACTCTTTCTAATGATAAACAAAAACACGGCACTGTTTGCAGTCCTCGTCGCTCGATTATAATTCTTCGGCAGCAGAGCAGCTGGTCCGAGCCGACTTCTTGTGATTTAACGAGGTGTGGTGTCGGTTATGCCGTAAACGGCATATCGGGAATGCCTATAAACCATCCAAGCGAGTCGGTAAATTAGAAGCCCTCTTCGCTCGGTTCTTCGCGTATAGGAAGCCCCTAAAAATACAATTAACCGGCCGTTTAATAGCTCCTTTCGCGTGCGCCAGTCACGACGCTACGGTGCCAAATTTGCGTCCGCTATGTTATTTCACTCCTTTGAAGCGACGGGGTATAGAGACACCGATAGGTATATGCAACTGAAATTCCGACTTCATTTCGCGTTATATTTCTAGTTTGCGTAATTATTCTTAGAACAAACGAACGTGAAATATTTGCCCTCAATAAAGTGTCGATATTTTGATACAACGTCAATTACAGAAGTACCTTTCAACAGATCCCCAATTTATGTCCGCGACCACGCAGCTGTATACGCTCTCTCCTAATCTAGGATTCTTATTTTCATTCTCTCCCTCCGCTTCTTCATCCAGCAGCATCGCGTAAACCCTTTCGAGCCATAATTTACGATAAATCATCCGAGGAATTTGTATAGTTTAATGAGTTTTTAGTGGTCCGATTTCGCTCTCTCCTTCGCTTTCTTCATTTTATTTTTTAATCAAATCATTAACGCACTACGTACATCCGTCCTCTCATAGTCGTCTCGGTCTTCAAGCTTCTTTGCCGCGGCGGCGGCAGCGGTCCGGCCGCTCAACGCCTATTTTAATCGAGTCCCTTGGCTCTCTCGGCCCTCGTCGTAAACAGCGCTTAATTTTTCTTTTGCGGCAAGTTATCAATTAAGAAGTCGCGAACGAAGAAACGGCCTGCTGAATTGTTTTGCGCCCGGAACAATCAATTATGCGCCGGCTGAATTAAAAGAGTTTTTAATGTTTTAAACCGCATGAAAGCATTATTTAATGCACGTAACGAAGAAAATCCTGTAGACGGCAGCCAAGATCGCAATTGCAGGTGGCGTTGATTTGTAAATCAATTGAGTACCTCCGAAGGTAATTTATTATCCCGCGAAAAGGCCAAAGGGTAGCTCCGCCGAGCTCGTCAAAGGTCGGACGCCGTGAAAAAAGGAAGGACTACGAAAGAGAGATTTCCAAACGGAGGCCGGCACGGGAGTCGCGCGCTCGCCGCGGGGGTCGTATCCCGTGGGGCTTTCTCTCATCCCCAACACCTTCTTTAGCCTCTCGACGAAGATGCCGCGGCCGCGATAGATCGCGCAATCCCTTTAAATCGCATCTGTCGCTCGGTGCGTCTGTATATACGCTGCAGCAGCCGTGGAATAGGTTGCGCGAACATTTGCCTACGTCGGCTTTGAAGTCAGGACTAAACGTCATCTGGGGAGCACAGCGCATTTGTATGCTGATTGATACCGTTATACGAGATTGCGATCTTCGATATTTCGCGCTATCGTTAGACATCGACTTTTGAATTTTCAATTGGATGAGCTTTAGTCCGAAGTCGTCCTTTGCTAGAAATGTTGAAACTAAGTGAATTGTTGATTTATTGCGTTCCTTGCGGGTATCAAAATAAAAAAGCTGATATCTTTGCATCGGCGTATTTCACTCTAACGAGAAGAGCTCCAACAAGTAGAAATTCGCGGACTTATATAAATTGGCGCTCACATTTGTAGAAAGGTCGAGGAATTAATGTCAAAAAATGAAATTGATGACTCCAGGCAAGAAAATGCGCTAAATCAAATGCTCTCGCTCTACCTTTTATTACGTACTTATCTAGGAATTGATTTATTCTCTTTCGCACGTATTGCATAAAACTTTGTACAATATATATAGAGGATTGTTAATGGTTGTATAATTTGAATTTATGGAGTTTTGATCGTGGTTTCGAGAAATGTTCGCAGATAACACTTGTTCACGCTGCGTCTATAAAGGCAACAACTCTCAACTGGCTCCACGCAGCCTTCACCAGCCAAAAAAAAAATCAATCCCTCCGACCTGAAATTGGCATTCAAATCAATCAAGCACAATAACTTACTCCCGTGTACGCACAATGCTTATTATCGCGCTCGCACTCGCTTTTTTCCTCTCTACACCGCGGGTATAACAGATCTATTAAGGCACCCCTGATCTTAACCATGAGAGCAGTTGGCTACACCCTGTAATTAACCGGTAGCTCCTTTACTCGCGAGAGCACCGGCCTGAACGAGCGAGTGAAAGAGAGAAAGAGCGAGAAAGAGCTAGAGAGAAGCGCTGGGTTCAGCGAGGACCGGCTTTTATTGGCCGCTTATTGGTTATTTTTCGTTCGCCCGAGGCTCGGCTGCCTCGGAAACGCGGAAGCCGAAAGAGTTTCGATCGCTGACCGGATCGCAGAAACAACGCTGAGATGCTGTGTTTCCTCCGTAGGCGGTGGCGTGTGGGTTGAGGGACAAAACTGTCGTTCTATACAAAACTATTCTTCTTTTTTCTCCTCGAAATTCACCGTCAACTTTAAATATTATCTCAAATCGAAGAGAACATCGCGCGCACGCACTTCACTCCGAGCCGATTGATTTAACGAGGTCGATGATTATGCGCGACACGCGCTCGAGGATCTCTCGATGTATACCCCCGCGTCTACTCGAGCGTCAGCCGTTTATACGCTAAAAATTTCATGTGCAACGCGCCGACTACCATAATCCACTCGAGAGTCTAGTGATCCACTCGAGGCGCGAGTCTATAGAAAAGCGATGCTTACCTATACGGGCTATCATGATTTTAGCTTAGCACGTGTCCACCGGCGTCTGCTTTGCTTACACGGCCTAAGTGAAGGGCTACACTCGATGCCTCCGCCCCTTACCGGCGTTTGTTTATGGTGAGGAGAAAGAGAGAGAGAGAGAGAGAGAGAGAGAGAGAGAGAGAGAGAGAGAGAGAGAGAAAGAGAGAGAGAGAGAGAGAGAGAGAGAGAGAGAGAAAGAGAAAGAGAGAGAGAGAGAGAGAGAGAGAGCTCGGCATCCCGCCCCCAGACCATTAATCCAGTTCTAGAGCTCGCTCGCGTACTTTCAACGAGCTTCCGGTGCTGCTGCTGCTGCTGCCTCTCTATGCCCGGGTATCCTCATAAATATAAATCGAACCCTCGACTATATACAGTTTCGGAAAAAAATCGTTTTCAGCCTTTGTTTTGCTTTTCTTTTTATGGACTACGACGACGAGGGGCCAGTGAAATTGAGATGACGAGGGCGATGATTGGTCTGGTCATTCGCTCCGAGTGGTGTGCGTAATTTATACAGTGATTGTTTGAATAAGAGAAATAATTATTTTCGTCGCAGCATCGAATTTCACTCGACTCTAGATGTCACTTTGCTTATTCGCCGCAGTCTTTCAATCGAAGCAGAGTACGGTACGAGTCGGGCTTTAAAAATAAACGACGATTCAACTGTATATTTGATTTTAACGAAGATTAATTAATCAAATCAAAAAAGATTGCTGGTGTCGCGAAAAGGTGTCAACCGTTCCCTCTGTAATCTTGCAATCGACGCGCTCGAAGCCTTGGAGGCTCAAGATTGCCTGTAATTAACGCTTTAACTGTAGGCCTTGCTGAAATTCGATTATTTTTACGGGAGCAACATTTCAATCAGCCAGCCGACGTCCCCCTGAGCTATGATGAAAAGATTCAAACCCGTAATTACTTTGCTAATGCAATCGATATTGCATCAAGCGGAAATGAAAGAATAATTCTCTTAAATGCTTCTTGAGTAAATATAAGCTGAGATCTCTATTCCATAAACACGTGTTAAGTGAGATGGAAATAAGACATGCGCCAGTCAGATAGTCAAATTCATGTCGATTCATATTTATTCGTTACCTTTTGATGGTACAGTTTTTAGGACTGATTTTTATGAATTTCCACCCTCTTGAAGATCGAAACTCAATTTGACGATATCTTTCGTTATTTATTTATTCATGCCCGCTTGAAATTCTAATGACTTAATTGTATATGTCACTTAGGATCTCTTACAATGTACGCAAAATGAGGAGTAAGCTATTGCGAAGCATGATTTACACAATACTCCGTATAAGCTATGACCTACATGTAGTTATAGTACAAGCGTTCCAAGCAGTAGGCCTATCAAGGCAATTTAATATAGGCGGTATACCGGTATATAATATAGACTCAGCGGGCCAATTATGATGCGGGAAATACAAAATATCGATGTGCCATCTATCGCCGCTAACCGGAGGTCGGTGTCAAAAAGTTCAAGCAATTGACAGAAGCTCAGCCAAAAATTGTTTCGTTTTACGTTTACTTTGGTGCTGATACACATCAACGGTCGATTCCAGATTCTTATACACACCGTCACGATGCCAGGTCTTTTAATTACTGCGTAAAAAGGTTTGTTATCAACAAACTGCAGTACGATTATCTCGAAGCAGTTATAATACACATGAAAATACCTCACGACCATATTCATTCTTGACTCGCTTCGCGTAGTATTTTTTTCTTCTTCTTTCGATGCGTCCCATTACGAAATCGAGCAATCTGCTTACTCTCGGCTGTCACTCGATGCTACATACACAGCCTCTGATCGAAACCCAAAACTGATGGTTAATTATGTTCCCGCAGCCGCAGCGGCAAAAAGAGAGAAGAAGAGGCGGCGCGCGCGCGCGAAACGGAGAAGGCGAGTAGGGGTCTTTTTTACTTTGCGACACGCGCCGCCACGTGCGCCGACGATGTGCGCAATTCTCTCTGGGTATGAGGCGATAGCACCGAGCATAAAAGGCCTTCGTATATGTGTGCACGAGATCTTGACCCTTGAGGGAGAAAGAGAGAAAGAAAGAGTAATGCAAACTCGCGAAATTGAGATGGCGAGAGAAAACTGAAGAGAGCATGCACGCGATTGATCGGATGAAATATTGAGTAATTGTGGGCTTGATGCGCCGGTTCGGGTTTCATTTTTTAGCTTCCACAGGAAAGTAATAGAAGAACTTTCGTCGCATCTTTAGTATCCTAATCCCAGTTTTCGCATAACAATATCCAAGATCTTATCCAACGATAGCTGGCATCGTCAATCTGGAGCTAGCTCGCTTCTTCCACATCTCAGACTATACTACAGCCAAGCAGCAGCTCGGAGCTGAAGCAACAGCAGCGGCTCTCTTTCTCTCCCTCGCGCGCCGCGTCTTTTTGATCAGCGACGCGCGTCGCTGCGGGGTAAAAGGTGTGCGGTACTCGCTCGTTTCTAAGAAAACCGATATATAATACCCTCGACTGGCCGGCTCTAAGTACAGTGCAGAGACGAGATGCGCTCTCTCTCTCTCTCTCTCTCTCTCTCTCTCTCTCTCTCTCTCTCTCCGTCTCTCTTTCTCGCGTATACATGGAGAAAAAGCCGAGATGGTCCCGCGAGCTAAATGCAATACGAAGCGCGTGGGATACGTACGCGTAGTATTTGGGCCAGCTGCGCGCGCGTGCTGCCGACGATTAATGCGAATAGTTTATGCCAAGTTCTTATGCTCGTCCGGGAGTATGAGAGGGTTGTGACTTTTTTCAGATTTCTTCTCTTGATGGGCCCGCAAATGACTAGCGCCTGCAGCTATATACTGCGATGTAGTTTCTGTTCGTCTAATTTGAAAAGTTACGTGAGCTGTACGCAATTGAAGTTTTATTCGGTTTTTAGAAATTATGTTAAAGTTTTGAAAATTATTTTTGAAAATCGTTAATTATATACTGCCAGGGTTCCAAAGTATTTTCCTTCAGCTCCCAAAGAAACTCTCTTTTAAAAATAGATGTAAAACAAAAAGATGAAAAATTAGACTGTTACATTATTTGTCAAAGAATTTTGTGAAAAAGATCGAACACGTTAGCCGTGTGCAACGCAGTCGCTCGAAAAACAACAATTTCTCCGAGTTTCTGGCAAACGACGATAGGTGACGCACAGGTACACTATTCTATTTCCTTCAACAGAATGTATGTACGTAAGTGTGATATACCTATGTCAAAACTGACTTCTTAGACCTACTTCGTCCGCTTATGCTATAACTGTTAACCAGGTGGTTGTATATTATATGTATAATACTTCATTTGTGAGCTTTCTTTTGATCTATTTGTAGTGCACATAACTAAACTACGTATAAACTTCACTTATCCATCGTAGACGTAAAAACCATATGAATAAAGAGCAGTAAGAAGTGCCAGCTTTTTATAATTAGAATGCAGTGCTACCTTGTATTTAAAGCTCATAAAGACATACCGGAAACGTTAACATTATTATTAGAGTGGACTGCTACCAAATCATAAATCAATCAGACTCAACGTGTGATTTGTGCTATTCGCACCTGCCACCGCAATAAATGCGATTCCTTTGTATGCTAAGGTTCTAATAGACGATATAAGGAAGAGAAATTGGCTGCTTTCTCGGCTCGAGATTCTTCGTGGATTTGACGTGTAATGCCCGCGGCTGCAACTCGGCTTCGCTTATGTACTTTTTGCATTCGTTCGTTCCAAAACGTTGAAGCATTTTGCGGTTGAATCTCAAGCAGGGGAGGGTGCGAGGACAGGTGCACTTCTTTGTATAATTTTCTATACACATAACAGCAGTGTTAGATCAATCACGCGATTTTGGCGTATAAGAAGGCCGATTAGGCGCTTGACGTTTTTGAACGTGATTATTTGTTTTTACTAACAGCAGCATAAAATAATTGATTCGAAAGTCATTTAATATTTTTTAAATTTTCGCAGGCTTATAAATATAGCAAAGAAATTAATATCTTACAATATGACGTGCAACATTAACATATTGGATCGGTTCAAAGATACATTTCGCATCAGCGTGAGCTTGCAGGCTCGTATAATATGATCTATTATTAATACAGGGTGTATATGGGGAAATCTACAGAAAATATGCAGTTAGAATGCTCGAAAATCCGAAAAAAAATATGCAATGCTACATCGCCGCTACCACACTTTTCGTATCCTTTGAGGTCTATAGAACACTGAAAAGGCGATGATCCTGCGATATCGACCTCGGCACAATGATTTCTGGGCGATTAAAAATTTTTTTTTCGTAAAATTTTCGTCCTAAAAATTTATGAAAAGTAGCCATTGTTTAATGGCATGTACTCAAGCTCTTTGGGTGCAAACGGTTAATGCGTATTTATAGGATCAAAGTATGAGATAAAATCTTCAATTTTAGCCCCGGTGAGTTAAAAATAGTTGCTTACATTCAAAGTTGTCCTGGTCTGAAAATAGCGAAAAATCGAAATTTTTCATAAAAAACACAAGGTAATTTTTTTATTTTAAAATCCTAATAACTTTTTAGTCGGGCGGTTGTCGTCACCCATCCGGGGCTTAAATTGAAGCTCCTTTCTTGTACTTTGATTTTACCAAATTAAATTAACATTTTATTTGTTGATGAGCTATATTTATGTTTATCAATTTCTTATGGAAATATACTTATGGCTATCAGAGGCCCTTTTTCGACCTTTTTGATTGTCATATATATAGCTATTCAACAAAGAGGGGTTTAATCTAATTTTCAAAACCAAAGAACAAGATAAGATCTTCAATTTAAGCCCTGGACGATTAACAATGACAGCCCGAGTCAAATGTTATCAGAATTTTAAAAATCGCAAAATCGCCGGTATTCGTGAAAAATCAAAATATTTTTGATTTTTCTCAATACTATCTGGAAGAACAAATTCAGTATCAATTGATTTATCGTTAACGATAAAGAGTATAATGAATTCACGCTCATGTCTGAAAATAGATAGGATTACGTTAGTGAAATAAAATATGCTCATTTAGATCATTATATTTTTGAATTAACCTATAGACTATTACAGGATGCGTTTAATAATAAGTTCATACAAACGCCGACAACTTTTTCCCTGTTCATTCAAATTTTAACGAATTTTTTTTTAAATTAATTAAAACCCTACTTTGACGCCACAGTTCGACGGCATGCACTTGATGTCTGGGAGGCGCAAACTGAAAATGTCTCTACCAGGATCAAAGTGCTGAAAAAGATCTTTCATTTTAGCCTTAGTGGGTTAAAAATGGTTGCTTGGGTAAAAAGTTGTCTACGTTTAAAAAATGCGAAAAATCAAAAATATTTTGATTTTTCACGAATACCGGCGATTTTGCGATTTTTAAAATTCTGATAACTTTTGACTCGGGCTGTTATTGTTAATCGTCCAGGGCTTAAATTGAAGATCTTATCTTGTTCTTTGGTTTTGAAAATTAGATTAAACCCCTCTTTGTTGAATAGCTATATATATGACAATCAAAAAGGTCGAAAAAGGGCCTCTGATAGCCATAAGTATATTTCCATAAGAAATTGATAAGCATAAATATAGCTAATCAACAAATAAAATGTTAATTTAATTTGGTAAAATCAAAGTACAAGAAAGGAGCTTCAATTTAAGCCCCGGATGGGTGACGACAACCGCCCGACTAAAAAGTTATTAGGATTTTAAAATAAAAAAATTACCTTGTGTTTTTTATGAAAAATTTCGATTTTTCGCTATTTTCAGACCAAGACAACTTTGAATGTAAGCAACTATTTTTAACTCACCAGGGCTAAAATTGAAGGTTTTATCTCATACTTTGATCCTATAAATACGCATTTACCGTTTGCACCCCCAGAGCTTGAGTACATGCCATTGAATAATGACTACTTTTCACAAATTTTTACGACGAAAATTTCACGAAACAAAAATTTTAATCGCCCAGAAATCATTATGCCAAGGTCGATATCGCAGCATCATCGCCTTTTCAGTGTTCTATAGACCTCAAAGGATAAGAAAAGTGTGGTAGCGGCGATATAGCATCGAATTTTTTTTTCGGATTTTCGAGCACTCTAACTGCATATTTTCTGTAGATTTC
Source organism: Trichomalopsis sarcophagae (assembly GCA_024372645.1). Classification (NCBI taxonomy): domain Eukaryota; kingdom Metazoa; phylum Arthropoda; class Insecta; order Hymenoptera; family Pteromalidae; genus Trichomalopsis; species Trichomalopsis sarcophagae. Next base: position 202,565 of record QLSS01000078.1, read on the forward strand.
CCCATATCCCAACAGCAGTGACACGGCGCAAAGCGCAAAATGTTTATTAAAGCTTTGATTAATTCGAGCAATAAAATTAAGTTGTCATTCGAGAAACTCAATTCCCTTCCTTCCGCCTCTCAGCTCTTGAAAAAAGAGCACTACGCAGTGCGACCGAGCCGGCTTTACGTACGAACGAATAAACGAGTCTCCAATACAGCCGGTCGCGCGCGCGTACGTCCTTCGTTTTATTATCATATCATTAATATTCGCCGTTGTTGCGGTGGCGACTCTATTGGCATCTCGCTGCAGCAGTTGCGCGCAATCGCTACTTCGCTATTAATGGCCCTCTCTCTCTCTCTCTCTCTCTCTCTCTCTCTCTCTCTCTCTCTCTCTCTCTCTCCCTCTCTCTCCTCTTTTTTATTCCCTTTCGCATATTCCACTTCCAAGAGAGCGATGCGTGGTAATTACGACTTTACAACAGCCGCGAGGGACACATGCGCGAGGTATATCTATCGCTTCGCTTTTATGCGCGCATGCGCTGATCCTCTTTCGAAAGCAAGAGCTGCGTATGCAATCCTTGAAATTCGGGGGGATAATCTTTTTAACGCCGTAAATAAATCGCAATCGCGCGAGATTCGAGTGAACCGCCGCGCCCATAATTGGAATTCTATGTATTTTTAGATAAATTTTAGATTTATGGGCTCTATATATAATTGAGATTAATGCGCGAATCGTTCTGACGTAGCGATCATTAATTTCGTGCTCGAGATGTAGCCTCGGAGTTTGTAAAAATTATTGATGCGTAATAAATTTCTCGAGTGCACCAGTGAGTGTGTAAGCTAGTTTGCGCGCGTTTCAATAACTATAAGGCGATTATTAAGTAATTTACTTATTATGATATGCATATAAGGTTAAAAAAGTATACGGCCACTTTGGTATAATTTTAATTTATTTTTTATTTTACACTTTTTATAACCGCCACGTGAGAGTAATTTATATATTGCTGTATGCGTGTACAAAGGCGAGCTTTTAAATAAATAGTGCACGGGAAAATTATGAAATACGATCCAACCGAATTGTCAATGTACTCACTGGTACTGCGAAATCAAACAGCGAGCGTTGGGTTCGATGCAAATATTTATCGAGAGGTGTGAATAGTTCGGTTTGCGTTTTGTCACAGACGTTTTATATTTCAGTTTAGGTAATTGATGAAATCTTTTTAATCTTTTTTTGTCATATGAGATTCATTTCATTATTTAATGGAAAGCTTTCTGAAAAATGATGCAGTCTTGCCAAACTCAGACTTTTACTACTATAATAGCGTTACTATATGAAACAAGCAAAGCTACGAGTATAAATAATACGAATCACCTTAGTATTTGATGATTGCAATAACAATTTCTTGTATTAAAATCCATATCAAGATTTATCTTATATATCTCAAGTCGGTAAGTATAAGCACGAGCACAAGTGCACGTATAGACATCCATATAGTCGAGCCTTCCAGCAAAGATACAAGCGAGAGACGGGCGCGTTTGAGGGTGGCGAGCTTCCCTCTCTCTCTCTCTCTCCTTCCTCCTGTATATACAGGTCCGATAGCTTGAGGCTGATAGATGTCGGCTAATTATGTGGCCGAGAGAGAGAGAGAGAGAGAGAGAGAGAGAGAGAGAGAGAGAGAGAGTCTTGCGGCCCGGGTGAGCTACAGCAACCCTTAGCGCACCCGCGACCTGCAACGTTCCGCGCATTATGTATATATACGGACTGAATGAAATACGCCGCCCTTGCGCGCATCACAAATTAAGCGGGACTCGTCTCTTTCTTTCCTTTTGTTTTTTGGCTTTGTTCCGCTCTTTAGTATACAGTATGCTCTTTTTGTCTCTTACGCGCGACTTATTTTTAATGCGATTTTCATGTAATTAACGCGAGCGGGTAATGTAAGGTATTCCGGTTAAATTATGTGGCGATCCACGCGCACGCTCGCACTTGGCTGCCTTCCGGCGCTTAACTTTGGCTGGTTGTGTTGCGCGCGCTTGGACTTTTTCAGATGGGACACACTGCAGCTGATGCTCGGGGCTACGGCGCTTTTGATTGATACGGATAAAGTTGTAAGAAATTTTATATTGCAATTTTCTTGGTTATAATAGAATCGCTGCGTACACGTGTAATTGTGGATGTAATGCGGCTTACATTTTTCCTTAAAGCAATGTATTATCGCGATTTCGTTATTGCGGTGCGATAAATAACGCGTAATCGTTGCATAATTAATTATTATTGCGTGGCTTTTATACCGGAGTAGCTCGTAAGTTGCACGTTCGATTGGATTAATACAAATGGTGAGAGAAGTGTATGCATAACAATAATGAAATCTGATAAGGAGAAATCGATCTTACGATTTTTGACGAATCGCATCTTATTGTTAGATTCCTTTATTAATTCGATTGATCTTCCTAACGAATTGTATAAATCACGGCATTTCAAAATCAATTAGTTCCGTGCATAAAAATTCATTAAAAAACCCTGGCCGTACGTATAATAAATCCCCGGTAATAGCGTAGCCGCCTTTTGCGCGCATACTATCGGCGCTTGTATGCGCGGTTTAGCAGAAAATCATAATCGATGCGTCACGAGCTCGGCGTGAGTTGTCATAGCCCGCGGATTTAGGTTGCACTTCGGCGAACGCGTCAAACTAATTACAGGATCTGCTCTCACGCTCTATCCGAGCGATCCTATCGCCTCGTTACGTCGTTTGACGAACGACCGCCTCTATATGTCGTCCTACATTATCGAGTTGCTACTCTACGCGTATGTGAGAGTCTCGAGGTATACTGAGATGACCCCCAGCTGTGAGTTTTTTCAAGTTTCTTGTAAATCACGGTTTAAACTCTGATGTTGTATGCAAAGTCTCGGACAGTTATAATATGAGCGGCCCGAGTAAATCTGACAGAAATCAGTTTTGGCTTAAATGACACGCCGCTTTATAGTAAGGGAAATATAAGAGCGTCTATGTCATCTACCTTCGCCGGCTGAAGATACGATGAATTTGGGCGGTGAGGTAATTGACAGTCCGAAATCATTTCCGTAAATCAGAATTAATGTTGGATTAGTCTCGCAACAGTAATTTAATAAAAATTTCTATGATTCGCCTTACTCGCAGAGTTTTCATGGATGAACGCTCGACTCTAAGAGCAAAGGATTTTGCATGCCTGAGGAAAAAACGTGAAACACTCTCCGCAGCGCAAACATCCAGAGTGTATGACGATTTAATCGAGGCTAATCCGAACAGAGTGCAGCAGTAGCGCGTGCAGTAGGCGACATTTCGAACTTAACTAGTGCCCGCCGGCGAGCCGTTTACAAATATTGGATCGCTGGGGACGACTTCAGCTTCTTTCTCTACTGAGCTCGCGCTCGAAGCCTACTTTCCGTCTCCCAATCGTCCTCGTTATACCTCTCGGTGAATTGCGCATAAAGCGCTGAAATTCATTAGGCTTCTTAGCCTAGGGTGTCGAGAGATCGACGTAACACTTGCTTTTTATCGGGCTCTGATTGCCGTTATTAAAATTGACACTTTTTGCGCTCGACGCACGAGGTCTGGTATTAGCGTATACACTGTGCGCGTATACGGTAATTATCGAGTGTGCAGAGACTAATGATTTTAATTTGGCTGTACAAACAAGCCTTGCCTGAATGAGAGATAACTTTCCTCGTAACTAGCTTCTCTGTTTACAGACTTAATGGTTTTTTACACTCGCGCACGAAAATCGCAATCGGACGATTCAATCGATCTAGCCACGTATAATAAAACGTCTCGCACAATAAGAACAGTCGTATAAGCATATAAGCATACACAACTGCAGTCCGCGGCAAGCACTACCCCATCCCCGAAATTCCTCGAAAATTTCAGACCGCCCCCTGCAGCAGCACGGGGCACATAAGAACCCGACCTTGAACGAATGTTTAGCGCATCTCTCGCGTAACCTTCCGTTGCACTTGCCACGAGCGAGCACGCATCGCTCGCGATGATGCTCCCCGGTCACCGCTCGGGGGTGGAGGAGGCGACCGACTGCGCTGCGGCTCCTCGCTGGTACTGGCCCTGTAATTGGGCCCCGAACTCTCGAGGAGAGAAAGAGCGGCCGGCTGCAACGTGCAGATTATACACCCGCACCGTGTCCCGAGGCGCCTCGCGGTCCTCTGCGCGCGCTCCTCTCTCGTGATATATTGCGGGGCTGCTGCGGTGCATGCGCGCTCTGCGTGTATCTGATTCACGAGGTGAAACCGCGCGCTCGTATGTCTGACTGAGCGGAGCGTAAAAAGGGTGAATTTGCGAGAGAGCTTGCCGAAAATGCTCTGGCGTGCGTTGTAAATACACGGGTCGAGCTGATGCATGCGTGCTTTGCTCCTTCTGGTTCACGTTTTATAGTCGGGTTTAGAGTTGCGGTGAACGTGTGGTATGTAGATTTTGAAATTTCGTCTTGGTTTCCGGGATTAAAAGCTCCGTTTTGACACATCGACGAGACTTGGCGACCAACAGGCCGAGCAGTGCGAACTTCAGCCATTAAACTTGCTCTTCTTCTCTGGGTATCCGGTTCTATCCCTCGTTGTCTCTTCCCACATTCTAAATAACTCCGGCGACGCTGTTCCACCGCGCAAGTCGAAGCCCAGTAGTCTGGCATCAGAAGAAGAAAAGCGAGTCACCGAGAGATAAAAGTGCGCCAGAGAGAGAGAGAGAGAGAGAGAGAAGAATAAGAAGCTGTGCGCGGAGCGCCGGGTATATACGATGTGGCCACGCCCGTGGCGGATTCTTGATACGTAACTCGTGCGGTGGCTCGACCTACCCAGACCCAAGCTTTCCTCCTCCTCGTCTACCTCCTCCTCCCCCTCCTCCTCCTGCCGCTGCTCTCCCTCTCGCGTCTAAGATTACCGGCTTACTGCTTTTATTGCAATTGAATCTCCCCCGGAGGTGCCCACCCCTCTTTTGCGCTTCGGAGAGAGTATGTATGTATATATGTATTCGTATAAGAGGGGCCTGCAGAGAAAGATAGAAGCTGTTGCTGCTGCTGTTGCACGTCATGGCATCACTATACCTCCCACTACTCTTTATGTAGCCGAGAGAGAAAGAGAGTCTTGCCGCTGCCGACGAGATGGTATTTTTCTCGTGAACTGCTTGGACTTTAATGCCGTGCAGCGCAGGAGAAAAAGAGAGAGATGGAGAGTCTGCGTGCACTGGCGACGCGAGTTTATGTACATGTACGAGTTTCGCCAAGAAAGTGTTATTACGCTCGTTTGGCGCGGACTGTACGATTCTCTTTCTCTCTCTCTCTTTCTCTTTTTATTTGTCTCAGGGGCGCTATACAGGCTAGTTTTAACGTATGCCGTAAAGTGAATGTTTTTACTTGTCTGTTCATTATTAAAAAGAATTACCTTTTATTTCATGTACATGACTGCCTTGAATCGAACGAAGAATTTCAATCAACATGCGATACGTTGTTGTGAAACGTAAACGTAAAGTATTCCAAGTCAATAACGACTTCAGCGAAACTTATTGAAACTCATCTGACCACGCGTCATTCTCTGATTAATTTCCTGGCATACATCGCGTCGGCCGATCCCTGCACATTCCGCGATAATTTTTCACGAGAATCGCTCTCTGGAAAAGTTTTATACTCGCTTTAATTACAAACCCGACATCACGCAATTACAACCGTAGTATACACACGAGAGCTACAATGGAAACTACAACACATCGCGGTCACAAATCAGCTCTCGAGGAAATAGCACATTCTTACTATACGTATAGCCGTTATATACTTCATCCGCGATCGTCAAAAAAGCACGAGCCCTCGAGAAAATTAAATTACGCTCCTAGACAATTCTATTAAACTCGCAACAAATCCCTCGCTCTCGATCTTTTTCCACCTGCATTCATAAACAAGTACGTACTTTAATCAGTCCCGGTCGTCTTCTCCGCGTACGCGCTGCACGCCTGCAAGTTGATTACAGAGCTTCAAGACCTTACGTATCTATTATTTCTCGAGCGCGCGCACTATTTCTTCCTCGTCGTAGTCGCGAGCCCGATGTTAATTCTCTCTCTCCTCCCCCGTGCGTTCATGCGGTTATTCTGTTGCTGCAGCAGCGGCAACAACAGCAGCGCGTCCCCTTCGGCTTCTTCGGCTTTTATACGTTACGAGCTTCGCTCGCTTCTCTTATATCGCTCGGCCTGCGGCTCATTAAAGCGATGCCTTCTTGATCCCCTAATTGCAAGATGGCGGCTGCGATGCATACATGGCGCCTCTCCGTTGCTTTCCTTGCTGTAGAGCTGCCCTCTTTGGTGAGGGTAGGGAGTGTGTTTATGGAGTTCCGCAAAAACGCGTGTACATTGCGTGATTTCCTTCGGGACGCTGAAATTAACAAACTCGCGGATGGTTGCGTTAATGAGAGCGAGAGGTATAGATTAACGACTTCGGTTGTGGATAGAATACGTACACGCGTTGCTGTGATAATTGTGCAGAGAAATGCGCTAAGCGCGTTTGCTGTATCTATAGAATCGCAGGTTAAACGCGCGCTCGTAAGAGTTTCTAACCAGCCTCGCACACAGGATCAGTGATATTGATGATATCAATTAGGCGAGATTTATGATAATATGACGCGGAACAGTATCGTAATGTGAGAAATAAGATTTTGAATATTGATTGGGGTACCGAGACATCGATCGTGGAGTTTATGCACAGTGACGTTTGCAAGGGGCGCTTATGGAATCATGAATTGAAGATAAAGCGATTGTATCGAGTGGTGTATGAACATATATTGGGAAAAAATTGCAGGATGCAATGAGCGTATGGATATAGGTGACGTAAGTGATAAATTGTGAGATGTGTATATTCGTTACTGATACTCATCTTATTGGGTGATTAATGGCTAGTCAATGCACGATACGTATAGACTAATAATTCAATGAAGCTAGTTTAGAGCTGTGTCTGAAAACATTTAAGCACCGATGATTTATAAACTTTTTTGAGCAAATGAATGGGTGGGTAAGAATGCAATATTTATGATGTATATCTCATAATAATGGTACTCATGTTTTCTTTTCTATTTTTTGTTTCAGGTATGTTATTGATTAATTATTTTTCAATCCAACACCTTATAAAATATACAGTAGCTCAAGTATGCAAGGTAAGTTAATGACAAAATATTTTACAAAATTCTCGGCAAAATATTACTTAAAAAAATTGTCTGGAGAGAATAGTTTTTCTTCTCACCCGGCGGTAAGTTGAATGAGCGGGGAATGGGTCGATAAGAAGCGTTCGCCGCTGAAGAATCTACCTCAGCGTATTCGGATTTTATCACCCACTCTGTCATTGCTAGACGTCACTTTCATATATATATATATATATATATATATATATATATATATATATATCTTTCTCTCTCTTTTCATCCTTTCTTCACCACCCTTCACAGAGACTATGTGGCATTTTATCGATTCCCAGCTCGCTCTCTAAAATAAAAACTGCTGTCTCCCACAATTATTCGCTCTTGAAATTTTACCATCCGACTATATAACCATTTTCTGAACATAATCGCTGAATTTGAATACGTCTATGATATTCAAATCGGAGAATCTCCATCCCTTATCCGAGTCGAAAGCATTTACGCATACATAATAGCAACTGCGAGCATCCCGTGTTTAATGCATAAGCGATATGCATTCAATTAATCTGCCTCGTTATCGATTCCACGACTGAATCGACGCACCCTCCCACGCGAACTCTTAACAAAGACGTAGTCCGGCTTGGTAGACCTCCTTGATACGCGAACCACCGCGCGATCTTCCCAAGATCCACTCGGATAATAGCATCAGCTCTCTCTCGGGGGAAGGTCAAAAGCTGACCAGCAGTAGAGAATTCAATACGGCGATCTCTCCTCCTCCGCGAGAGCGTCTTATTGTTCGGGATCGCGGCCAAGCGAGCGCAGTGCGCGACTGCCCTTCGGGGCGCGGACCGGAGCTTCTTCAGGGTGCCAGGGTCCTACCGAGCGGCCCACGCTCATCGACAGCCTTGGGAGAGCAAGATGCACACACATACACGGCATGCGTGGGTGTGGGTCCGGTAATCGTATGTAAATCGTTCGGCCGCTGCAGCCGGGAGACAGAGAGAGAGAGAGAGAGAGAGAGAGAGAGAGAGGGAGTGCGAGCTGGAGAATCAAGGCTCTCGGAGAGAGAGAGAGAGAGAGAGACAGAGAGAGAGAGAAAAGGAGAAAAGGTGGCCCAAGGCAGTCGGAGGAGGATAGCCGCCGCTGTGTGCGTTTTGCTCGTAAACAAATTATCCGGACCTAAGGGTCGAAGGTCTATTGAACCGATCTTTCTCCTCTCTCGCTCTCTCTGTCTTACTTCGCAGTTCTCTCTCATTTACATAGTCAGCCCCGAAGCTGCTGCCGGTCTGTGCTGCCCATCGTCGGCTCTCTTAGGCGCTTCTCTTCTCTCTCTCTCTCTCTCTCTCTCTCCGCCCGCGCTTATTATATCCAGTGACGAGGAGAGAAGGAGAGAGGAAACGACACATCTCGTACACACACGCGCGCGCGAGCGCGGAGATTTCTTTTCAGTGCCGAGAGAGAGAGAGAGAGAGAGAGAGAGAGAGAGAGAGAGAGAGAGAGGGAACTCGTAGATGGCTAAGGGCAGCATCAGCCGCGGATAATGCGCGAAATGAGCGGGCAGTGGCCCGATGGTATTATATATGGGAAAAAGTGCGGGCGCTGCACGCTCTAATTGCGCCGCCACCGCTTCGTCGGACCTGCAGGCCACGACCGCGCGCGTATACGTATACTCCATCAGAGAAAGAGCATATAGATCTACAAGCTCGCGCCAGCGCGTTCGTCGCTGCAGCGATGCGTATTTCACCAGAGGCCCTGAATGGCGTGACTGCGCGATCGGCGCGAAAGTCGAGCTTCTTCTCATCTTCGTGCGATGCTGCTGCATACATAGCCTCTGCTAATTCGCGGACCCTTGAGCGCTTTCTTGCTCGAATCCTGCGCTGTATACGCTACTTTCGGAGCGTGCACGCATAATGCGAGGGTGGCTAGCTCTCTTCTCGAACGTTCTGAATGTCGAAGCGGCCGACAACGAGAGAGAGAGAGAGAGAGAGAGAGAGAGAGAGAGAGTAGGGGGAGTATAGCTCGTGGGTTTAAAACTCCCTGTGATTTCGCGCGCGCGCGCGCCAGATACTCGTGGGATTCCGCAGAATTAATTGTTTGACGCCGTAGCCGCTACTCGTTCGTCGGGGCTAAATATACGGTGGTTGTGTTTCGCCGCGCTGCTCCTGCGGCTGCGATCGTTTTACTCTCGAGAATTTTTTACGTCGCTTAATGCACGATGTGCCGAGTTTCTTGGGATTCCACAAATGGTTTTTGCTCCGGGGACCCGAGAGAGAGAGAGAGAGAGAGAGAGAGAGAGAGAGAGAGAGAGAGAAGAGAGTGTGTTACACACCGCCGCTGGTTGTGACTACTGTTTCGCATAATGCCGTTTCGGTTGTGAGCCATATACTGCCGAGAAATCACAGTCTTTGCGTTTCACTTTGTTGCATCGATGGACTGGAGTTTCTTTCCAATTCTATGAATTACGCACTGCCGCTGTTGAACGTTTAACGAGACGAACTTTTTTACCAGCTATTGCTCCCGTTTGCTACTGTCGGCCTCCGGCACGCAATGGACTCTGCAGTTGTCACTAAATATGAGATTGAGACATTCCATTACCTCTGGCATATAGCTTCCCCTCCGCGAGCGTATTTAAGAGTATTGGTAAATTGCGAGTCCTCTTCCTCTAACAACAGAAGTTCTCGCTCGTAAAATAAGTGCGCAAACCTTTAACATCTGTCCCCAGCGCATAAGCGATTCCACCTCCGGCGCAGCCAATGACAATAATCACCGACGTCTGGAATCGCTCTTCTTCCTCCTTCAACAAAGTTACGCAACAACGACGTCGCTATTATTGCTCGAATTCCGCATCGCTCAAAACTCTTTGCAAAGAGAGAAAGAGGGAAAAGACACATTCTGACGATCAGTGTGATCATTAGAAGGCGGGCACGGCGATCTCGTTTTGTCGGCGAGCGCCGTACGGCACAAGTGTAATAACAGTGCCCCCTAGCGCTTGTGAGGAAAGGCTCGCGCTGTGGGGAGGGGGTAAGGTCCAGCGCGCGCATTTTTTCCACAGCGCCGCGAAAACAGAAAAGAAAAGAGGAGCCGCACGAGAGGGGAAAGAGTATACAAGGTCGAGGGAGAGAGAGAAAGAAGGAGTATGTATACGAGAAGGAGAAGGAAGAAAAACGGAGGGCCCTAGAGTTGTACATAGGCTGCAGGTTGTGCATCAGGCCCTAAGGGTGCACACTGCATCTGCAGAGTCGGGGGTGGCTAAGATGGAGGAAGATGAGCGCGAGTTCTCTTCTTCTTCTTCTTCTTCGGCCGAGCCGCCCCCGCCGTCCGCCACGTGATTGCTCCCTCGAGGCAGGCATCGCGTGTCAGGCCCCTCTTACACGCCGGGGCCCTTTCTCCTCCTCCTCCTCCTCCACCTTCTTCGTATATATCCGAGAGTCATCGCTTCGGGCCGTGCAAACTGCACTTGGCTTTTACGCACACACACACACGCTCCTCGAAGGACTGCATTCTGTTGCGCCACGTCTCCGCGTTGTTCTTTTGCCTTCGTATACATATACATATGCACAAGCTTAAAAGTACGAACGCTTCGATTCACCGATGAAGCTACGTTCTTGCGAGTCCTTTTTATCTTTCTCCCTCTCTCGCGCGAAATTATGTGCTTGACCGACAAATTAATTTTATGTGATGCGCGAGCGTAAAAAGCTCGACCGAGTGAGAGATAGAGAGAGAGAGAGAGAGAGAGAGAGAGAGAGAGAGAGAGAAAGAGAGAGAGAGGATTGTTTGTTTTAATGCAAGCGGATTTAAAGGAGGGAAATTGCGTTTTATGGACTGCTCATTTTTACTGCGCGCGCGCGTGTTGTATGAAGTACGAGTGAATATAAGGAACGAGAGGAAGTTCATTATATTTTTGAGAATAAAACCATTTGTATGATTAATACTACTCTAATTGGCGAGCTTGCAATCAACAGAGCGCTCGTTGCTCATTGTGTGTCAACCAAAACAATTTTCTTTCCTAAACTTCCGAAAGTACAATCTAAATGGATACAACGTGAATTCACAAAACAGCAAATTAACTCATCGCGCTCTTTCGAGCAGACAAAATCCGTCTGGTAGCAGCTAAGCGCGTAAAGTAGATTTAAAACGCATTTAAACGCGTCTCTTATTTTTCCCAATGCGGTGACTTCCTCAACGCGTTTAATAACCGACAAGTAGGCCTTGCAAGCTCCGCGTTCGCAGCGGCCCTTATTTCGCCTCGAATCTCTCGTACAGCCGCACAGCGTCGTGGCCGAAGCGAGTATAGTAGCAATATGGATCTGCTCCGATCTCGAATAAATCACATGCGCTCGTAATGTTTATCTCTTCTTTTGTCAGGGCTCTCGGGAGGAAAAAGAGCCGAGACACTTAGGGAGTATGGAAAGCGCAACTAGCCTTTATACTCCTTTTTCAATCGCTCTTCATAACGTCCAATGGCTCTCCGAACGCTCTCGATCTGCAGGCCGAAGCCCATCATGAACTGATCCTTGCCGCGAGGAAGGTTTGCATCCTTTTCGCTAATGGTTCCACTGCAGAGCTTGCTCTTCCGGCTCAACTATAGGCTGTATCGAATCTACGTACGCGCGCGAGCTGACCCAATGGCGGAGGCTGCTGTACCTATGTATAGGTACAGAGAGCGGGTGATAAGGTTATTAATCGCGCCATCCTCCGCCTCTAACTATATACCATTAGGCTCTCTCGAGACTCTCTCGAGAGCACCGGGATAACTCGTAAATATCGAGAGCGACTCGTGATGTCTCGCGGCTCTCGAGATGCGCTGCTCAATGGCTGCGCGCAGCAGCTCTCTTTCCGAGCTGACTTTCAGTTCCGCTTCTTTTTCGCGCAACGCCTATACTCGTCACCGTTTCGTTGTCGAACGTGACCTAGCTGCCATCTTCTCTTGATTCGGTTCGCCATAATATGACACGCGTATCTGGGCCTAGCGGAAACAGCGCTGTTGAGACGCAGGATCGACTGTTTATGCGAATAAACAAGCCGAGAGTGCACGCAATTCATCCGAGAGAAGAGAGAGATACGAGAGTGGGATTTATGCCCGGGTTACGGCATTAAACGACTGGCGGGATTGCCCTGTGCGCGCGTCTCTTCCGAGTTACTAGCATGCGTGCAAAGCGAACGAGCGGCTGTTTGCGTTTTTATGGGTGAACAACAACCCGAGAGAGCTTATTCTCTGTGTGTGTACTCCTTCTTCAGGTGATTCCCGTAATTACATAGTTAACTGATTCCGTATGCACAGTACCAAGAGAGAGGAAGAGCTGGCTTTATCTATTATTGACGGGTAATTACTTAATTGTGCGTTTAAAGTGGTCGAAGGGAGGACTGTTAGGAGCCCGTAGCCGGAACTTGAGTGTCAATGGGCGACGTGTTGTTTTTGCGCTGGTGGTTGAGAGCGTGTTGTAGCGATAATTTTCACGCCTTTTTCTGAGAGTAGAAAGATTATACTACAGTGTATCTGTTGTTCTTTTTTTACAGTGTTACTGTTAACTATTATAGTGATTTTCTTTTAGACGAAAGATTTATCAACTAGCGTAAAACCTTGAAAAAAACGCACACATCCCGCTACAGCAACCCCTAAACCACGACTATCGAAAATCGTCACGATACACAGTCGATCAATAATTGACCTGCCAACAATTTATCTATAATTTGCCCCGTCAGGTTCCCCGAAGTGAACTCTTAGCTGAAATAGTGTCCCAGTGACTGCACACACGTGAGTAGCGTGCATTCGCGCGCCGCCATAATTTTCTCATTTAGCTGCGTCGATAATTCCTTAATAGCCCACCCTTGTCTGCGTCCGCTGTCAGGCGAACTCGCGCTCCGGCTGCAGTTGATGCTAGCCCTCTCGTAAAAGAAAAAAGACCGAGTGTGTAGTCCCGCAGAAGAGGACGACGACAACGACGATGGTCCATATAGCGGGGAGTAAAAAAAAGGAAAGAAAGGGACTTGACGAGACAGCCGCCGCCCTATTATTTTTTCGTCGGATTCGCGCGCACACGACTCGCGATACGGGGTATCGGCGGCCCAGACAAACTCTTTTTGTGTCTCGGGCAACGTCGTCCGATTTGGTCGGGAGAAAATCTGCTCTGCCGACCATAATGTTTCGAGAAAGAGCATGTGGACTGAGTGAGAGAGAGAGAGAGAGAAGGAGTAGAATTAGCGGTTGTAAAAAGGGAGAAGGTTGTGTCATTTGCTGATCCTCGCCTCCTCATGTGCGAGACCGGATCCGACTCACTGCTCTTCATTCGATAATAATTGCGCAGTAAATGAGTGACCTTGCACTCGACTGAGCGAAAAAAAATCTTATGGCCGTACGTTGTGTGACTGCGTATAATTTTCATCTAAGCGTCTTTTTTTAAACGGTTTGTCGGACTTTTACTTGCGCGATCGGAGGTTGAGCGCCAAATGAATATATAACTGCAACTGAATCTAGCTTTGTCCAATATAAAGTTACTTGTCTATAATCGATAATGTTTAAATCTCGGCCTTTGTACCGTTTTCGTACTCCACCAGTATAAGCTCTACCAGTCTATGCGCGGTTTGAGCCAACGCGAAACCTTATGTAACTCATGATAAAAAATATTGCGTGTAACTATTAGTGCGGTGAATTTCCAATCATGTATGCGTGTGTAATTTATAACTTATCGACAATCATCATTCTTTTACTAAACTAACATGCCTTACAGTTGTTCGATCGTCAGTAGGCTTCGAAACACACCTATAGTTATATCTTCGAACAATATTTGTTCTATGGGATAGTAACACACCAGCAATAAAACGAGTTCAGATCTTAATCGCCGATCGAATCGCACTAATCACAGAAGACAGGCAAAGCTAACATAAATATCATTACTCTCCTTCTGGCTCGTAAATCACTCGCTCGCGCTTTTTCTCAAGCGCCTCTACTGCACGGCAAATTACTCTTTCGTACGACTTAACAAAGCGTGCCATTTCCGCCTAGGAGAACAGAGAGAACGCTCGCGAAATAGAAGGCGAGAGAGATTGCTTTTTACCGACATCGCGTCCGTGCAAGACACACCGACGCGGTCAATGTTTACGATCGATAAGAAGCATCGACTGCCGCGTACAGATGCCCCGCGAGCCAGTATTATACTCCGCTCGCGCGGGCTGCTCTCGGCTCCGAGATGGAGATATTATCTGCGCCGCTTCGTCTGGCACAGTTGATAGTCTTGTGCTGCTTCGGTTGGCTCACCGGGCGATACTCTGGAAACTGCGCGCTCGCCGTAACCGTCCTCGGCTTTTTATCCCCCTTTGGATGAAGCTGAAGAACGGAGGACGCTCTATAAATCGCCCTTGTATAGCAGACTGGAACTTCGGTGTATACAGAGCGAAAGAGAATATAATATCTCGCATATTGTAGCGATGCGCTAATTAACGACATTAAAAGGCAAACACGTTAGAAAAGAGCACGTTAGCTCGGGGTGTAAGGCGAAAAAGCAGAAAACGAGTGGCGCGGTTCGCGGGAAAAACCAAAAGCACAAGCGCGGCGCGAATGGGAGAAGCTCTCGCGGAGGTGCGCGCACGCGTGCCAGACCGGCACAAACATAAAACACGGTGAATGGCACACGCTGGGAGTTTATGGAAAATATAATTAACAGGTCGTACAAAAGCGCCTCGCTGCGAACGCGTGTGTGTGCATGCCACGCCACGCGTCACTGTCTCACTCCTTTGTTTTTCTTCCTTTTTCGGCATTACGCGCGCGCTGAAGCTCGTCTGGTTGTAAGCTCTCCTGGGTATAAGATATAGCCGCGCGGTGACACACGTTTCGCAAGGAGACTTGTGTTTACAGTTGTGGACTCTACTTTGACGGTTTCGTGCTGTAGATATGTGAGTATAGAGAGCGCGAAGCTCGCTCGTTTTTGGTAGAGTTTGTTAACGCTGTTTCGCCTTGTTGTAATCATGTGTTTGGTTTTCCGCGAAAACTAACATTCGAATTTCGATGCGCGATATCGTTAGGGATTAGAGTATGTCGAATTCGAGCCGATGCACCAATTTTCGATTTTAATTGAAACGAGACATTTCCTAAAATACATGATATCGTTTCGTTTTGCAAATGTATTATTGAGAATCATCGATAATACAATGCGATTCGCGGTATCAGTCGGATTGCATCGAATACACGTTATCGGACAATTGGTCAATCGCTTTGTCCGGTGGAAGCTCTCTCGCCGCATCGCCCGCTCAAAGGCTGCACTATATCCTCCCGAAGAGCAAATTCTAATATCCCGGCACAAGGAAGACGAGACCGAGGCCTCTAGGAACTGTAACGCGCGGAGAGACCACAAATCTATAATTTGTCCGCGCGCTCCGAGTGGAAAAGTCGTATAATCGGCGAATAGCAGAAACTATCCTATTCATTATTTCGTTCTGTGCGTTTGCTACCATACTCCACCGGCAGCCCACACCCACCCTCTCTTCTCTGTTTCTCTCCGAACCCGCCTTTTCGCTATGTCCGCAGGCTATCTTCGGCTCTCTCTCTCTCTCTCTCTCTCTCTCTGCGAAATATAAATCCTCGGTCATTATGTTAATCTGCCAAATGATAGTCTTATGTGACCAAGGGAGTGAGGGGAGCAGACTCGAGGATTCGAATCGTGTGAGAGCGAGAGAGGTCTGCGCGTAACATCGGTGGGAGACCAATTTTCGAGGCATTTCTCGATTAATTCCCTCCAATGCTATACGTCCAAGTGACGGCCTTTTAAACCAATATCTCGCGTGGCTTATTACCTCTCTCGCTGAGTTTGAACTCGATCGACTTTTCGCACGACCTCCTCGGGTATGCATATTCAAATTTTGTGAGAACTGTCTTATTTCACTCGGATCAATTGGGAAAGAATGGTAAGAAGTGTCTTTTTGTTTTCTACTCGCGGTAAATCACAGCCGACGGCAATAAATCTACCGCGGATCCATTAAACGAGGAAACACCTTTTAACGAACGAACAAGCCAATTACGTTTATTAAGCAATATTTCGCATCCGAGTTTAATTTCCCCAAAAATCCTCTAGGATTGTCGTAAATCAAGCGCCGGTCCGCGCTGCTCTGCGAAAGTGCATAAAGAAACTGCAGAAAAAAATAATTCCTCGCAGTTTGCTTGAATTATGAGCGAACACGCGCGTTAACTGCATCCTCGCGAAGCCGAAGAATCTGGACTATCCGCCACAAAACACACACACACACACACATACTCTCGGGCGAGATCGATTAAAGCGCCGAATCTCGCGTCGCTTCGAAACGAAACGCGCACGCGTATATAATTCGCGCGGATAATTCCAAGGTCGCGCGCATCATCATCATCATCATTGGAGATTTAACTGCATGGCGAGTATAGATCTCGCGAGCGCGCGAGCCACCCACGTGCGTCAGGTCGAGTTTGAGTTACGGTCTCTAGCGCACCTGAGATTCATCCATGCCGATAATCGTCTCTAATCTTCCACTTTAGAGCGACTCGAGCTCTGAGCCTTTGTTGGACCAGAGAGCTCTTGCGTTTACCTCTTTTTCTCGTTCCGTGCTTTACCCCCATTGTGCGGATTATAAATCATCGGGCTCCGTAAATCACTCGCGGGATGAGCCGAGAGAGGGAGAAAGAAAGGGCGCAGAAAGTTTTCGGCTGATTTTTTCCAGAGTTCCGGACTGATTTCGATTTTGGGTGTTGCTGCGATATTTCTCGTATAATAACCGGGTTCTTCGCCGGCGCATCGCTCGCTTGCATCCGTGTCATATATCAATCATTCGTTCGCGTGCGGTGATTGGGCAGAAGTAGGATTTTTTCTTTATAATCTGTACAAAATAACATAGTTCGAGAGCTCAAGATTGATTTGTAACTTTTGCTTCTTTTACCTTTGTGTGGGTCTATTTTTATCGATTATGCGGGGGAGTGCGTTGTTTACTAGGGGATAACCCAGGGTTCCATTTAGCACATAACTCTTGCTTTTTATGTCTAGGTACGAAACGCCTTTCTGTTATAGCCTTTTCGAAAATTAAATTTTCATTCAAAATCATGAGCGACAAAACTATTTTCACCTTTTATGCTATAGGGCTCAATATTTTCATTGAAATAGCTACGATGTTCAGTACCTAATGACACTCTTCAGTTATTCAAGTTTTAAAAATTATCTAAATAGCTGCTGTTTCTTAAAAAAACCTTACGATGCTTGTTTCAATCAGTCGACTCGAAACGTGCACTCATGCAAAACGCATTGTTAAATACATCGCAAAAATCCCCACTAAGTATCGCCGAAGAATTCATTCTCCGCGAAAAAACTTTACGACCTTCTTTACTTCACCTCCTGCACAAGAGAGGACGGGAAAAAAAGTTTCTCCCCGAAAGTGCGCAAAAAATAAGCAAATGAAAATGACCAGTCATCAAACGAAATAATAACACTCGCAGCGCGCTGTATTAGAGCATGCAAACACTTTGGCAACCATCAACACCATCTCTCTCTCTCTCTCTCTCTCTCTCTCTCTCTCTCTCTCTCTCTCTCTCTCTCTCTCTCTCTCTTTCTGCGCAGAAAAACGAAGAAGAGGCCGGTCTCGGACGCTAAGAAATTACAGAGTGACTCCGGAGCAAGAAATCCCCCTACGCCGCGACTGCAGTACGTACGTATGTGTGTATATATATATATATATATATATATATATATATAAAGAGGAGCCGAGCTGCAAGCGACGACGATAATCCAAACACCGCGCGCGCTTATCCTTGTGCCAACCAACCTACCCTTCGGCCAAAGAGCGAGAGTGAGCCGGGCTCGCATTAATTACGCGCGCAAGGTGCGCCCTCGTATGGACGCATTTTGCGTGTTATTATTCATCCGGGGCCGCCGGAAAGAAGATCAGAATAAGAGAGCTGAGAAAGAGAGAGAGCGTCGCTCGATCGCGAAAGAGGGCAGAAAATTTAACGAGGGAATATTTTTTCAAGGAGCCTATATGATTGCCGGTATCCGTGCGCGCGCACACGCGAAAAATGATAAATCAGCTGCATCTCGTACTAGGGCGCGCGCGCGTTATTAATTGAAACTACCATCATTATCGTCGACTACTTCTTCAGGACGATGCTCGCGCATAATTGTACGGAAACCGATACGCTCGGCCCGTTTAATTTTGCAAGTGCTGCAACAATCGGCTCTCAATTTATGACGATCCATTAAATCTGCATCAACAGGGAGTATGCAAATCTCTGTTTTGCCCGTTAACAAAAGCACGCGGATTCAGCTTCTGGGGCTATGCATTTTCAATTCAAAGTGCGCGCGTCCGATACATCTTCGGAGTAGGATACATAATGTGCGCGCGAGGTGAAAACGACGCGTGGTGGTGCAAGCTCCTATATGCGGCGGCGCATATGCCTTAGCTCAACGGAGGAGAAGGAGAGAGAGCCTGTACTTCTCGTCTTCCAGCCTGCGGCTTAGCCGAGCGGCTCTGCCCACGCGAGTGTACATGAGCCCGCATTCCGTTCGAAGTTGCTTCTTTTTGTTGTTGTTGCTGATGCTGCCACCGCTGCTCCTTCTCGCTTGCTTAGTTTATAAGTCGACTCTCGCGGCTTATTCTCTCCTCTGTTCTTGTTTTTAATTGGAAAATTATTTTTCCAGGTAAAAGCAGAGGCCGTATCTCGTTCTGTCGAGACCATCAATTTCAGTTCGATTGCTTCTTATACGTTCTTTATTGTAATTTCTGTGAGTACGGTATGCAGGACGCGCAATTAATATTTTGATCGTATAAATCGTCAGCAGTAGTAGAGTAAGCAAATAATGTGGCTACAACGCTAATGAAGTTGTCACCTAGGATAAACGCGTGTCACCATTTTTGCGAATTAGCGCTATTAAATTGTTAGCTTAGCGTGTCAGGGCAAAAAATCTAACCAGACGCAAAGCCGAAAGCCACAGCGCGCCAAGCAAAGGGGCACAAGAAACGTGTCCTGAGGGCTCAAACGTGCGTTGCAGAATCTGCGGCCTCTTTCTCCCTTTTGCTCTTTCTTGCAGATGCACACGCGCGCCTCGAGTTATGAGTGAATTTCCAAAGTTTACCCAAAATCGTGCTCACGCATACACCGCTTTTTTTGTTAAGCTACATCGTTTCTGCCCTTAAATTTTTTAAAAGTAGCCTGATTATGATTAACGGAGTCTTTTATTATAGCGCAGCTATGGTTACACATAAATAACTAGAGTTAAGAACGACATTACTGCGGATTCTTGAAGACTTTTGTGAGAAATATTGCGAAACTGAACAAACATTGAATTTAAAGTTTTTGCCCAGACGAGTTCGAAAAACAACTTTCGCTGAAATATATTCGCAGCTGTTCATACGACGGTTATAGGTGATTTTTGAATTGGAAAGTTTTTCAAGATAACTGTCGCATATACCTATGAGTCACACAAAAAGTAAATGTTATTCATGCATTAAAATATTTATATAATATATATATATATATATATATATATATATATATATATATATATATATATATATAATAATTATAATCACACCTAAATAAAAGTAGCATTAAATTCTGATAGGATAATGTACCGTTAAGTCCTCTAACTCGCTATAATCTTCTCCAAAGGCACGTCTACGTAGCCATGTATGCTCGAAGAATGCAAATCAATCTCAATCCAAAATCCAATCCGCCTTCTTGAGCGAAAAAACGACCGACACCGACGAGACATCACTCGCGCGCTATCAACGCTGCTATACACAACTATACAAGCGCATCACACACACACGCGCGCTTGCGCATGCATAAGCCTCACTCGCTTTTCAATTTGCCTTCGCGACTGTGACTTTGTGTGTGTGTGTGTGTGTGTGTGTGTGTGTGTGTGTTGCGTTGTGCATTGAATTGGTCGGCGAGCTCGTGTCGTAAAAGTGACTCGTTGCCCCGGAGTAACGAGGCGCGCGTCGGCTCGTAAATCGAACGGAATCGTGAAGGGCAGCAGCGGTGGCGGTGCAGCTTGTGTTATTCCACGACGTAAATTGAATTCCGATACGTACCGATGCCAAGCGTCATGAGCAGCAGCGTCAGCCGATGTTAGGAAGCAAGCTTGCGCAGGGTCCATGCTAGATAATACATTCTTTTTATTCAATTCTTTTTTTGTTTGGCTGTCCGTTTTTCTCTTTCATCTCGTCTGATCGAGCTGCGTTGCAGTGCGCAGCCTCCGGGTTGCATGCCGCATGTATAGGTTTCGAGTTCGCTCGTCAACTAATTTAGAGGTTGATGGATATGTCGTGCAGTAGTTTTCTTGATTATCTCGAGTTAAAAGATAGACGATTTTGTAGATGCAGTGGCAACGTCATTAATCTTCATTACGGACTCTATGTGTTACTGATTATGAAAATAAAAGTAATCATTGCAGTAGTGAACTAAATTTAATATCGGATTTTAGAGAATGAAATAAATTATACGTTGTTTTAACACAGTTGTTTTCTCTTAAGTATACATGAGGCCTTCAACCGATAAAAAAATAGTTCATTTGGTCGACTAAACGTCTCGTGATGTCGTTATCTAACTTACGTCAGTTATGAGAAAATTTGCAATTATATCTAAGCAATTCGATATGCGACTACGTCTTCCGCTATTTACATCTTTTTCACGTGTTTGTTTATCCAATCGAGGTATTCGGATACTCTTACATGAACATCAGGATACAGGGGACTAGCGCAATCAGGATCCTTGCTTGACCAAGAAATTATTCCGATAAGAATGTTTTTGTGGATGGTTACAGGGCCTCCAGAATCTCCCTATAAAATATAGAGTCAAATATGGTAAAAAAATCTATAGGAATAATGATGAGAGTGTTAAAGGTTGAAAACACTTACAGCGCAAACACCTTTTCTTCTTTCACCAATTTCATGCGTACACAGTTGTTCTGGATAAATTTCCCTTTTGACACTATTGTTATAAAGGTTTCTGCAATATTCTTGATCCACAATTGACACTTCAACCTTTTTTAATTTTCTAGAAAGACTCCAGCTGTAGATAAACTTGGAGTTATTCGTTTTTCTATAAAATCATCTATGTAGTTTTTTTCTACTCACTCCTTTCATGCTTCCCCAACCAGATACAAGAGCTTTTTCATTGATCTTCACAATTTCGTGAGATTTTGGTAATACAACAGGAGAAATTAAATTGTCGAATTTAAATGGTGTGTCTACCTAAAAGATTTGTTTCCCACTAATTAATACTGCATGTATCACGGTTTTAAATTATTGTGTATGTTACCTTCATCAATGCGATATCGTTGGCGAGATGTCTTGGTGCTTTAAATCTTTCATGAACATATATTTTAGTCACAATATGTACAGTTTTTGGAGCGTCCAAATCCGTGCACCCGACAACTGCTTGTATTTGCTCAGTTTGGCTATGTAATTTAGCATGTAAAAATACGTTATGAAACTCAAAAGACAGGATTGAAAATATTTTTATCTTACTTGAATCCACAGTGTCCCACTGTTATTACAAAATTTTCGTTCAAAATAGATCCACCACAGTAATGAAATGAATCAACAGCATATTGAAGAGAAACCTAAAGTGTGTCGAAATTATTATAGTATTTAGAATGAATTTAAATTTGGAAAAATTACTTGATAAGGTAGCTCTCCAACTTTAGCATTTATTCAATTGATAATTCTTGGTTCTTTTCTATTGCTTATACCTATTAGTTAAAAAATATACTGGTTTATGGTTATTAAGTCACACAACAAAAGTAATACTTAGAGATAGCTATCCATACCTTGAACAATAGCTGTAGATAGAAATATAATATAGATAGAAATCCATGACACAGAGAAAAAAAAAGAATTATTGACCAGCATCATGTTCACCAAATGATTATTACACTTACAACTGAAAAAGAATGTTCTAATATAGTTATTTAGGCATTCATGTGAAAATTATGGAGATAAGATCACGAACCTAAAAATTCATGTTATTTTTTGAATTGCAAAGTTTACATTATAAGAGCTCAATATTTTTTTTATATCTTTACGAAATGGAAAAAATACATTTTCAAGAACGCATTTTATAATATATTTCACACCACAAGTACATACATTGTCGATTGTTTGTTAACTGACGGTTAATTTTTTATTATGAAGTTATCATTTAATCATGCACAAGTTTATAATTGTTTATTTATTGCATATGTTCTCTTATCCAATCTATATACTCAGAAACTCTTGTATAAATATTCGGGTAAACATTGCTGCCACAACTTGGATCTTTGATGGACCAAGATACTATACCTACGAGAATGCCTGAAGTCGTTGTTAAAGGGCCTCCAGAATCACCCTATACAAGAAAATATATTTTATTTACATACATTATTTTCATAATTTAAGACCCTCAAACTCTATAAATAATCACACTCGAAGTCTCCAATGCATAAAGATTTAAGAGGTCCAGCCTGGGTTGAATCCTACAAAAAAACAACAGAATATTCGTCCAAAATTGTTTTGCATAAGTAGCTAATAAATTTAATTAATATTTTTCACACTGTACTTGTTCCTAACAACATTTAATTAATATTTTTTAGAAATGTCTTTCAATAGGTCTGAGGGGGCATGTTTAAGGTACATTTTGAGCCCGGGTAGAGTAAAGAAGACGGTCCGGATCTTTCACAAAACTGTGACAAGTGACTAAAAACACTTATTTATATAGTAAGATGTCATGAATTTTAGTCAGGGATTTTGTATGGTATATATATATATATATATATATATATATATGATATTTTTCGGTAGAAATAGTGTATATTATAAATATTTTCAGAGGATATTTTCCAATTTTCGTGAAAAGAAAAAAATTTTTTGGACGAAGATTTTTTTTTTGTAGAATTTAACCCAGGCTGGACCCCTTAAGAGTTGTTGATTCTTACATAGATTTATTTAAGATATGCTACATGCATTATTGTTGCAAAATTTTATAGGTCTAATTTAACAAGTTTATTAGGTTCTTGCCGTCCAGCATATAATATTAGTACATTTCAATACGTGTGACTTAAATGGTTCTTTATTACACGGCGCAGTTAGCACCCAAGTGTAGCGAGGGCTCTAAGCGCCATGTAAAACAACTGAACCATTTAGGTCAAGAGTATCGTATTAGTATATTACAATACAAGTGGCATAAATAACCCATTAAGGCATGGCGTGTATTAGCACCTGAGCGTAGCGAGGAAATCCGCTGTCACGCCTATCCATGGCCTAAACAGTCCATTTTTGCACCATGTAGTTAGCGCCCGAGCGTAGCTATTCATCAACTCATAAGGTGATTCCGAAAATATTAAAAATTAAATTTTTCAACTTACATTACAATCCCCGGACATAATACTATCATCGTTATCATCAGCACACATTTGTGTGTAGTAAAGATTAAATTCTTTTTTCGCCACAGCTCTACGACACTTTCCTTGATCAGTTACTTCTAATAATACTTCTTGAAGTATATTAGCTACTGTACCCTGTTAGTGATTAGCAAAATTAGTGTTAAAGTGAAATTACACGAAGTAATTGAGAAAAATTTAAATATGAATTCCGAAATAATCTGTTACATTAAGAAGTCTTCCCCAACCAGAAACGATAACAGGAGTATGTGGCCGGAGTCGTAAATGGAGCTCTGGAAGACGCACTGCCTTCACTCTGTTAGAGAATCTAATACGCCTAGAAACCTAAAATCATAATGAGTTTCCATAATACTGTGATAAAGAAATATACTATAATATTAAATGCGTAATCATTTTACCTTAATCAAAGCAATATCATTTTTGAACGAATCTTTGCTAGAAAACTGTCTATTAACTATTATTTTAGATGCTTTATATATTTGGTATGGTAGTTTGAGATTGACAGTGCCAACTACGATTTGTAAACCGGATACTGATAGTCTGGAATTAAATCATCTCATAAAAATTTTCACAATAACCAAGTTATTTAATTAAAGTAATAAACTATACCCAACAGTACAATGGGCAGCGGTGACTATGTATCTATGATTTATGATTGATCCACCGCAAAAATGACGAGGATTTTGTAACGATACCTGAAAAATTAATTTTTTAAGTTATCTTTAAAAACTGTTCATTGATAAAATCATACTTTATTAGAACCGTATAATATATTACTTGATATGGTCTCTCCCCAATCTTGGCATCTTTGCCGTTTATAATCCTGTCAGTAACTTCTGACGATTCTTGGCCCTGCACTTGCTCTAACCAAGAGCATTAAAATACTTTCAGTCATAAGAAGACAATTTAAATAGATCTTTATAAATAAAAAATTAAACACTAAATTCCCATTTTTATTAACAATCTTGTTCATTTGTAATAAACAAATAAATAAAAAATTTCTCTAATTCTAATTTTGTGCATAAAAACTTTTTTGGAAAATGATAACTATTTCTTTTTTCAAATACTTACTATTTATAATAAAAAAAAGAAGACACCAAAAAATTGTTATATTGCACAGTAACATTATAAAAAAGAGTTTTATAAAATAAGGATAGTGTAGTCCTGTTATATACGACAAACTACTTACAACTTACTCTTGTAAGTGTATGAATTTATGAAAAAATTATTCGCGGTAGTCGTCCTGTTCTGCTTATCGAATCATTATTTCTTGTGAAATGTCATAAAGTACTTCTTCACAGTACGATAACAATAGCTATTAAAGTCAATTGTAAAAATTATAAAAGAGTACCAATTATTTTAAAATAAATTAAAATTATTGCCCAAGAGATTTAAAACAGTTGATAAATGTAACAAATAACTATATTAATTATTGGCAATGAATTTTCTATGAATAATGATGGGTTTATTTTTAATAACATTTACATCAGAAAAACTATAATAAAAAATGACTTTTCCTAATACCGCTAACTTTTTTATTCTCAAGCACATTATACATTAGTACATCAAACAAAAACGTGAATTTGTATATCATCGGTTCTAATAACATAATAGCAAAACTATTAATTTTATTGTATGCTTGTGGGTAGTCAACAAAATTAACGATAATATTTTACAGATATGTACTGACCGTGAGGAGTTAATACAATCGTTTCAAGTTCTTCAAATCCACTTGATACTTGAATTATTTCAAGTTAGTATAATATTAAGTAGTATAAGTAATAGAATAATTTGGTTTTTTGTATCCTGATATCATTATGATGAATGCACTATCTACCAGCTCATTTCGTAACAGTTCTGTAATTGAAAATAATGAGAAACTCGGGAGAATGCGTGCACTTTTAATCGTAACATTTACCGCTTATTACTTTCTCTACGTCATAGTAAATGTCAAGTAAATAAAAACTCAGTGACTTATACTTTCATACAAAAGATATATCATGTTACTGTTTGAAAAATAGTGTAAATAATAAAAAATATTATGACAACCAAAATATTATTTACGTCTTATTCTACGTTGACAAGTCAAGTCTCAACGAGGAAAAAATGTAATGTCTAGATACTATAAAGAGTAAAAGCTATGATAAGCGCACTTGAACTAAGCATAGAGCCTACTTATTTAAGGCGTTTATCGAATGAGTAGTTTTAGTTATTTCTTGGCCTCGTTAACAGACAGCGCTAATAGTCAAGTGTGTACGTGAGAGACCGCCCGCACCGCATTAAAAGAGACTCTGACCGCCGTATAGCTATATATCTTCTTTTATCTGAATACAAAAATAACAGTTTTCAACGCTTGTTTTGTTCTTTCATTTCTATGTCATATCTTGCACGATCCTGGGCTTGGCCCTTGTACGGAACAACCGGCCAGCCATAGACAGCCCATCGTGCCTCCCCATGATATAACGGATCATGGAATCATTTGTTTATGCTACTAATAAATGTAAATATAATATTTATATAACGGATAACAATCTATCAAAGTATCATTATAAATAATACAAATGTTATAACGAATTAAATATACATAATTTATTAAAAAATGTACACATTTATTTACAAACATTTGCACATAAAAAAATTACATTTATGCTTGTCAAAGGCGATTGTAATTTCTATACATATTAATGCCAGTTTGCACTTATTTAGTATGCTCTGCAATCCAGTCTACATATGCAGAAACACGGGTGTAGACGCCAGGGTACTTGGTGCTAGCGCAGTAAGGGTCTTTGATGGACCAAGAAACGATGCCAGTAAGCTTTCCATCAACGGTGAGGGGGCCACCAGAGTCACCCTGATAACATATCATAAAGTTAGAATTTGTTAGACTTATATCTAACAAGCATTGGCAAATTTTGAACTATAAGAATAATTGGATGTATTTAAGATTAATACTCACGTTACACTGTCCTCTACGGGTGCTAGGGTCATTGGCGCAAATGTTGGTTGGGAAAATTTCTCGGCCATATGATGCCATAACGGTACGGCAGTATTCTTGATCAGCTACGTAGATCGAAGCTTTCTGAAGTCGGTCCGGAGTTGGGGAGGATGACTGTTCAACATTATTTCGTAGATTATTAGTTCATTAAAATTAATGAGGGAATCACAAAAATTAAATAAAGAAACTCACGCTCCAAGTTCCACCCCATCCAGAGAGTACAGCTGTGCTGTTGGTCTTAACTTTCACATTAGGATCAGCGAGGGGTACTGGTGCCACGATGTCGGAGAACTCGAAAGGTGTAGAGACCTATCAGAAATTGTTCGTATCAGATATGTTAGAACCACACTTTTAATCACACAGCTATAATTACAAAAATTCCATGTAAAATTTACCTTGATCAGAGCAATGTCGTTTCTGTTGGACTGAGTTGGCGCGTAAGCTTCATGAACAATGATTTTTTCAGCTGGATGAGACTTGTGGGGGTTTTTAAGGCTAACTGTTCCGACAACTACATTAACTCCGGACGCAGATGTACTGAAATCGAAAAGTTCAAATTAAATATGTACACACACCTAGAAAATCGAAATGATGTTTTTATTTTATAAAACAATATCTTACCCGTAGACACAATGAGCAGCTGTAACGACCCAATTTTCACTCACAATAGATCCTCCACAAAAGTGTGCATAGGTTTGTAGAGACACCTAGTAAATTAATTATAATAGTTAGCTTAGCTGAATTTTTTTCAGCCTTAGTATCATTATTTGCAAATTTAAGTGTGATACCTGGAATGGACGGTCACCAAGTTCAGCATCTTCACCATTTACTACTCTGCCCGTTGGAGTTCCTAATTAAAATTATAAAATATTTATATTCCTTACTCAAAAAAGGTTGATCAATAAAATTAAAATAATGTATAACATATATTTAAGAGTTAGGATAATATTATTTCATTTAACTGTATTGATTCATTTCCTTAATAAAGTTTCTAATTTCAAATATCTTTAAAAATTCAGGCTAATTTAGAAACTACTGAAACTATATCTGTATGTCTATATTTGAAAGGGAGACTAAAAAATTTATCATCAACAAAACTATTTTCATAATAGCCGATAAAAATGGTCGTATTTATATATACTTTTATAAAAAATATGATAACCAATTTGGGACAAATAGGTCTAGACTCGGATGATGATTTGAGTACTTGTGATCGTTTTGTTGTACGATGTACTATTATATATTAAAAAACTTATGAAGACGAAAAAAGTCTACCTTGTGTTAAAGCCAAAAGGCCAAATAATACGAAAACGATCTTCTTCATCCTGTACTACGGTAATCACTGCAGTGATTTTTACTGTGTCAAATCTTATATACATATTCACTTGACATTATCTGCCAAAGCGATCATTGAGATTAGACGATAAAATATTGATAAATCATAGATAAATCGTTTCGCGGCACATGATCCACGTTTAATTTTATTTTGATGACAATTTATTATAGATCTGGAATTACTATAAGGTCAAATTTCAGTAATAATTTTTTAGGGATAAAAATACTCAATGTTTCTCATCCAGAAATAAGAATTCCAACAAATCTTGAATAGTAAACATTTTTTATTTGTTTCACGAAAACATTTAACATTAGTTAATCGCGGAATATAATTAATTTTTAGTTACTTATATATGCTTTTTGAAGTTTTTCAAAGATCAAACCTATATTTTTTTATATAATTACATATATATTCTCATGTACTCTTACATACATTCTGATTCATACATATACACTCGTATAAACATATATTTATGTAATTTGAAAATAATAGATTACACCCCCCTCCCCCCCAGAATATTGCCACCCTCAGCAATGTAGCCGGCGCGAAAAAAAATTGTGCTATGTTCATTGCCCTGAATAAAAAGTTCTCGTTTCTATTGACTTCTTTATCTGAGCTACAAGGAAAATCATATATAGTATCAAATATTAAATTCTGATTCCAGGATGTTAGTACTTCAGTTTCCAACTGACAATTACAAGATTAATTGATATAAAACACGTGTGTTATCTGGCCAGATTGTTGTAGTCCTTAGAAATAATCGGACTTTACGTTCTTGAAGGCGCTGAATTCGAATATCGAGTTTTTTTTCTAAAATATCTGCATATATTTGAATTTCTGAATTCAAAAAGTAAACCTTTAGAAAATATGATAAAAAGTTTGGCAGTTTATGCTATAATTGCACACGTAGCACGTCATAAGTGGCTAGTTTAAGGGAACAAATCAGTTTTAAAACCCGAAAAACAAAATCCCTACAAATTATTATAAAAATAAATTATAATTGGTAGATAATTTGTATACAGATATTTGGTTATAATACCTGTATTTTTACCATACTTTACCCATAGTGACACTCTGTATACTGTTTTAAGTACTGTCCATAGGATTCCATGTAACCACATGGTTCAATTAAGCTGAAATTTTTTGAGCATGCTTTGTTCATTTGTAGTTTTAGTATAAATGAAGGCATTTCAATTGCTGAAATTTTGACCTTTTATAAGTTATTTATGCCACATTACCCTTCATAAAATATTTTATACACGGAAAAAAATGGTTAGTTGTGGTAACCAAGTCATAATTGGTTAATCAAAAATTGGTTATGAGAACTAAGTGCTTGGTTAATTTAACCAAGCTGACTTTTTTACAATGAAAAAGTCGACTTTATAGGTTACAAACCAATTTACTTAGTAAGGACAACAATTTTTCTGGTACATCACTGTTTTCATAGTGAGTCAACCAACATTTTTTTTGTAATTACTAAGATATTAGTTGAAATACGAGTTGCACCTTATATTTTCAAAAATTTTCTTATTTACCAACTGCATCGCTAGCGCGACGACAGAGTCTCCGTCTTTGGACTTGAAGGACCCGAGTTCAATCCCCAGTGAGGGAGAAACTTTTTTCAGATATATTAATTGTATTATAAAATTGTAATAATGTAAATTAAATGTTAAAAATAATAGCACACTTGTAAACGGGTCTACAAAATAATCTGCATGTATAAATAAATAATATAATAATTAATAATAAATAAATAAATAATAAATAATAAATAAAAAAAAAGTAAAAACATCAGAGAAAATTTTTTTCTTCATTGCTCTGGAAACAAAATTGACTATTCTTTTAGTAATCAGAACTAATATATTGATTAAGATAAAAAATATAGTTGGTTATGGTTACCAATTTTTCTTAACTAAGTCTACTTGGTCAATGATACCAACAAAATAGTTGGTTCGTATTTTCCTAAGCAATTTGGTTATTCCAACCAAGTACTTGGTTATCACAATCAACCATTTTTTTCAAACAAAAATTGTTGTCCTTACCGAGTAAATTGGTTAGTAACCTATAAAGTAGACTTTTTCATTGAAAAAAGTCAGCTTGGTTAAATTAACCAAGCACTTAGTTCTCATAACCAATTTTTGATTAACCAATTATGACTTGGTTACCACAACTAACCATTTTTTCCCGTGTATTTATAGGAATTTTATTTTTCAGGATTTAAAAGTGGTTTGTCCCCTTAAATAAATAGCTCGTCTGGTAAAAATGTTCACCAATAGTTTGCCATCGCTTAGCTAACTTGAATGTTTGGCCAACGTTTTCAGTATCTGTTGGCCGAGACCTTCGTCATTTTTCTTACGGTTTTTCAGTAGCGGTTGGCCGGCTGTTCGTAAAATTTTTTAATAGTAAAAAACGTCAAACAAACTTCATTTACAGTACAAATAACACATTCACAATATTATACTATTTAATGAAGAAACTTTAGATCAACAATTGACCCACTTTACACCGTGAAATCAGTTAATTAGATAATCGTGTGTAGCTAAGAATTTGGGGTTAAGGAGAGCACAGGGCTCGAGCGGGGCACGCATGTCGCGCATGCGCGCTACGCCGACTGCAGGGATAGGCTCATACAGGACTCGTATTTGTATACATACTAGTGATTTATTTTCTCCAACGTGTTGGCGAAATAAACGTTAAGTTGGTAAATTATTTTACCAGGGGCGTTAAATAATTTTATTGTGTTTTGTTTAAGTCATTATAACTCAATGTTAAGTGGAGCTACGGAGTGGCCTATTTTTTTTAATTAAATTTAATTAAAGAGTTTGCAAAGATGAATAAGTTTTTTGATGTTAACAAATGCTTAAGAAATGGGAGAAAAAGCGTTTCATCACAAGTTATGTCTATTTCTCAAAGCCATTTGATAATTTCCAGCTCATTTTAAATATTCGAATTCCTACCAGGGTAATAATCTTAAATTATTCTTAAATTTATCACTATACAACAATAAGTATGAAAAACTGAACAATGTTAAAATACAAATTTAAATTAGTAGAAAAAATAAATTTTATTCAAAATTGTGTTTTAAAATATAAGTTAATATTTCGTAAGAATATTATGTATGTACAACAGAAGTAATCGTAACTATTTTTTATTTTTTTATTTTTTTCAATTCTTCTATGATGTTAAACAATTCTTGTTCAGAAACATTCGTTAGATATAACTAGAACAAATGTATGCAGTCTTATACGGCATGTTCAAGAATCCAGTCGACGAATTCAGGAACACGGGTGTAAACGCCGGGGTATTCAGTGCTAGCACAGTAAGGGTCCTTGACTGACCAGGAAACAATTCCAGTAAGCTTGCCGTTGACAATCAATGGGCCACCAGAGTCTCCCTAAATATCAAGATGTCAACATGATATTCCAGCTAAAACTACATCGTTTAAAAATTATTTCAATCAAAGTAAAATTAACTACGTACGTTGCACTGTCCTCTCCTGGTTGTCGGATCGTTAGCGCAAATCTGGGTTGGGTGGATGATCATCCCTTGCTTTTTCATTACTTCACGGCAATAGTCAGGGTCAGCAACCCAGATTTGAGCCTTCTTGAGAGTGTCGGGAATACCACCGTTAGCCTGTAGTTAGTAAAATGAATTAAAAATAAAAACGCTTCTGATTTGCTAAATCTGATGGAATAGAAGAAGAGTGATACAGAATCTTTCAATAAAACAACAAGTTGTCACACAAATATACTTACACCTCCAAGTCTGCCCCATCCAGAAACAACAGCGGTACTATTGATGGCGATTTTGGTGTGTAGATCTGGCAGAGGAACTGGCTGTACCAGTTTGTTGAATTTGAAAGGAGTGTTGATCTTGATCAAAGCAACGTCATTGGAATACGAGTTAGCAGGGGAGAAACCTTCATGAATTGTGATTTTCACAGCCTTACGGGTTTGACCTGGTCTTTTGTATTCAAGTGTTCCAACAACGATGCTGATTCCATTGGGCGATGATCTTCAAAAACATATCATAATGAAAACATGTGTCGAACATATCTTTTTCGTTGAGTATGCAAGAATTAAATGGATAAGCCCAATTTGAACAAAGCTAATTCTTACCCTTCAACACAGTGAGCTGCTGTCACGACGTAGTTCTCGTTTAAGACAGAACCTCCGCAGAAATGGCTGCCGTATCTTTGCAGAGATACCTAAACAAAAATACAAAATTGGTTAATAAAAAATTACTTAGAGAAAAATTATTTTAAAAATTAAATTAAATCATCAAATCTAATGAAGGCAGCAAACTTACTTGGAAAGGAATTTCGCCTTGTTTAGCATCGATACCATTGACGATTCTCGGGCTGAGTGATCGCCCTGTGTAAGAAAAAAGTATTAATATTTTATCAACCTCAAAACAACATTTGCAAAATCAATAGTATGTAAATATTTCTGACCATGAGAGAGGGCAAGAAGTCCGCAGAGGAATAACACAACTTTCAGCATGTTTTGTGTGTAACAGCTATAAAGATGAAGAATTTCTCGAAAGCTTGGTATTTATATGCTTCGTTGTCAGATGCTGCTGCAGGAAATGCCAAAGATATCAAGATTAGATAGTAAAATCTTTTGTTTCATTCAGAACATTGATTAAATTCTTTGACGAGATATTTTTTACAATTATTTTATTATCTGTTGATTAAGCAACGCTGATTTAATGTAATGTACGATTTACGAATGATACTTCCTAGATATTTGATATTGATTTTTCATTGACAATTTTCATATTATTATATATTTTTATTTGTTTCAATATAGTCTTGGAGTTCAAATAAATATTCTGAACTTATTACTTATCTACTAGGTTTTTCAATACCCAAATTTTCTTATAATGATATACCAATATGTGTTAAAATAATAGTGTTTAAATTTGTTTACTATACGCTATAGGATTATGGTACTTTCGGCATTAAAAAAAACCTTGTTCCTGCTCACTTGCAAAACTCTCTCAAGATTATCTTGAATCACAATATTTTTCCTTGACCGATACGTATCTTTTAAAATCACATCATGCAAACGATGACTGATTGAAAGGTCAGTCGTATATCCGTAAGCCAATTCAAATTAGATTTAATATTTACTTGATTGACGCGCGAATCTTCTATAACAAAAGCACAAAATAATAGATTAGTCTGAATCATAAAAAAAACAATAATTATTTTATTTAGTAATTAAGACCATTTGATTCATTTATTTAAATTTTAGCAATTAAGAAAACAGTTCGTTTTCGGTCCTTGTCTTTTTTTGTGACTTGAATCTCAACCCTTGCAGAGCAGAATCAGTAATCTTACTATAACAGTAATATTCTTACTGTTAATATTTGAAAAATTTTTTGTGTACTCTATTATGCCATTCATTGTTTATTATCATATTATCATTAAAAAATAAGTTTTAGAAAAACATTTAAAAAAACATTTCGTAAGAATATTATGTATGTACAACAGACGTAAAAGTAACCTTTTTTCAATTTTTGTCAATTCTTCAATGGTGTTAAACAATTCTTGTTCAGAAACATTCTGTAAATATAACTAGAACAAATGTATGCAGTCTTATACGGCATGTTCAAGAATCCAGTCGACGAATTCGGGAACACGAGTGTAAACACCGGGGTATTCAGTACTAGCACAGTAAGGATCCTTGGTTGACCAGGAAACGATTCCAGTAAGCTTGCCGTCGACAAACAATGGACCACCAGAGTCCCCCTAAAAAATGGAAACACTAGATTTCATCTCAAACTACATCATTTGAGAACCATTTTGAAAAGAATTAAATTTACTACATACGCTGCATTGTCCTTTCCTGGTTAATGGATCATTAGCGCAAATCTGAGTAGGATGAATTGTTCTGCCTTGTTTCTTCATGACTTCACGGCAGTAGTCAGGGTCAGCAACCTATATTTGTGCCTTCTTGAGAGTGTTAGAGATGCCGCCGGTAGCCTGTAGTCAATAATAAATAAATTTAAAATAGTAAAACTTCTTATCTATTAAATAATTAATCGAAAGTTTTACTGAACAAAAACCAATATCACATGTGGAAATATACTTACACCTCCAAGTCTGCCCCATCCGGAGACAACGGCAGTACTGTTAGTGTCGATCTTGGTATGTGAATCTGGCAGAGTAACTGGCTGCACCAATTTGTTGAATTCAAAAGGATGGCTAATTTTAATCAAAGCTACATCGTTGGTGAATGAGTTCGGAGGAGAGAAACCTTCGTGCATTGTGATTTTTACACCTTGACGGATTTGTCCTGGTTTTCTGTATTCGAGCGTACCAACAACGATGCTTATGGCGCTAGGCGATGATCTATACCTTCCTCAAAAATTGTATGTACAAGAATTAATTCCATTAAACCAATTTAAAAAAAAGTCTAATCTTACTTTCGAACGCAGTGAGCTGCTGTCACGACATAGATCTCGTTTAAGATAGATCCTCCACAGAAATGGCTACCGTCTTTTTGTAGCGATACCTAAACAAGAATCAAATATTAATCGATGGAAAAAAAATTCATTTGATCAATCGTACAATCTAGACAAAAAAACTTGCTTTGAAAGGAATTTCGCCTTCCTTGGCATTGGTACCATTGACGATTCTCGGACTAAATGTTCGCCCTGTAAAACAATGTACTTATTATTACATAGATCGTGAAATAGTGTTTGCAGTATGAGACAATATAAATAATCCTGACCTTGAGAGAGGAAAAAAAGTCCACAGAGAAATAACACAACTTTATGCATCTTTCAGATGTAGTCGCTGTAAGTATGCGTGATTTCTCTTGTTCTCATACTCTGTATTTATATGCTTTGTTGTAGAATGCTGCTGTTGGAAATACACAAGATTTAGAGATTAGATATAGTAGTGCATTACGCACCT
Source organism: Trichomalopsis sarcophagae (assembly GCA_024372645.1). NCBI lineage: Eukaryota > Metazoa > Arthropoda > Insecta > Hymenoptera > Pteromalidae > Trichomalopsis > Trichomalopsis sarcophagae. The sequence continues at coordinate 237,340 of QLSS01000078.1, forward strand.
AGGTAGGTCTTAGAATTGGCGAGTCAGTATAACATGTGTCGATTGCTACTACGAGAGCGCTACTTCCTAAAATACGTTAAAACACTCTCATATTTCAGTCGTAAAAGTACTTCTTGTCTAAATTCTATGAACTGATATTAAATGTATGTACAATAAAAGCGCCAAATGATAGATTTAGTCGGATCGTTGCCGAGACAAGAACAAATCACCGCAGAGTCGTTTATCACTCGACACCCCCAAAATCGAAAATTAACTGAATCCCCCGCACGAGAGACTTTGAAGGCAAAACAAAAGCAAAACACGGAATCAAAAGACCATCATCTGCAGCGGCGTCAAACATATATTGACAATCCCATAAAGAGTTATAAAGACTCCGCACACACGTGTGCGCCATACCCTTCGCTCGGCTACACATGGACCCTCTTTCTCCTCTCATTCTAGTTCGATAATTAGCACGTACGTGTCTCCAAAAGTCTGCGGGTCTTCTTTGGCTAGTATGGCGCCAGCAAAATTACAAGGCTCATATCCATCCTCCTCCGCGCGCGAGCGGCGCTCTTTATAATTATACATTTTGCAGGGACTCTCGAGCAGAGAGAAAGAGGCTCATAGGGCCAACGTGCGCGCGTGCATCATTGCTTGCATCAATGTTTTCCTCCACCTTCGCCTTCGCTTTCGGAGCCTTTTTATAGCGCTAGTCGAGGCCCTCTATTCTATGCTCCGCAAGGGCCTGCTCTCGAATGAAAAGGTTACTTGACCCCGAAGAACGCCCTGGCGCCTGATAGCTCTAATACTATAGGTGAGCTGGGCATAAAGCGCGCCAGAGAGCTGAGACTAGGAACAATCCATCGAAAAAGAGGATCTATACGTGCGGACGACGCGAATAAAAGGGGGAGTTTTTGATTCGCATGCAGGAAAGCGTCTGCTCGAAGTTTGCGATCGCCGAGATCAAAAAGAGCGAGAGATGCGAGGCGCGAGATGTCGAAGAGATTTAGGGAGGTAGGTGCCTTTGGGAATTGTTCTTCGATATATTATTGGTGGTAAAATATTATTTTCTTTTTTTATCCAAGCAAATTTTATTCCATATTTTCAGGTCATAACTTTTATGTCGAAATATTCTGTAATCTGTATTTTTATAACATGTTTTAATAATCGAAATGTACAGGTAGTAAGCGCTTCGAATTTTTTGCAAACCATGACGCATTCGCATGTAAAGTACACGAGTTATCATTTATTATTTGTAAATATTTAGACTTTCTAATAAAAGACTCTTTGCGTTGAAGCAAAGATAAGTCGACGGCCGAACGTTTCGTTAATGTCGATAATTGGCGCGATAAGATTTCAGCGTTTGACTGGACTGATCAGAATTTAATAGCGATAACAATGTACGATTTGCAAAGTCACTTTGCACTTTCTCTTTGCTCGATCGAAGATTCGTTTCAATAATCATGTATAAAAAGTCTATAAGGTTTTTCGACAAAATAAAAGTACAAAACAATTTTTTGGAAATATAAGTTTCACGAATTACAGATTTAAGGAAACTGTTTACCTCAACGCTGAAGAATGATAATTATAACGTCGACACTTGACTCGGGGCACGTGTTCGAAAAGTTGTGTTATCAACTTTCAATATCTATTTATCGCTAACCCATCGTTGATGCGCAGTAATTTTAAATCTTTCCATGAACAAGTACTCGATGAACACTATCAAAGGCCAAAATCAACTGGAATCAATGATTCAGTAGATGTTACCTGATAGTGATCATTCAATTGCCTTACCAATCAGCTATTATTTAAAATTGCATAGTTTTCTGTGAAAAAGCCGTACACTATTGCAACATTAAAAATGACGAAACAAATTGTAATCTACTAATATCCTCAAAAACCAGTAGAAGTCACTAATACCGCGATCGCGCGCCGAAATCGCGGCTACCCTTGAACCCAGCGAGCGTATAAACCTCGTCTCCAAAAAAGAGTAAAAAATCCCCGGTCTGGAAAGAACATATGGAGCTTTATGCGAGTTTTACAGAACCTAGCCGAAAATCACAGTTATGCGGCGAGCGCGTCTACCTGCCGCGCCGCCGCGGCCGAACCGTTGATTAGCCGGCAAAAGCGCGCTGAGCCTTCCCACACGGGTCGCATCAGCAGCAGCAGCCTCCCTCGCGACTGAAAAAAACGTTCGTATATACGAAAGAGATAGCCGCCGCTGCCGCGAGAGAGAGAGAGAGAGAGAGAGAGAGAGAGAGAGTCGGAGAAAGAGAAAGAGAGCATCGGCCAGAAAGAAAGAGTTTTATCCTCTCGCGCCACTTAGCCACCACTGTAATTTCCATTAGTCCGCGCCGCCGCCGCTGTATATATACGGAACTCGGAGAAACTCGAGAAGAGCTCAGCGTTTTCGGAAGAGGGAGCGGGGGAGTATAACTCGCCGTGTGTGTAATTGCCGGGCATTGCGCGGGCGCGTGCGAACGTGCGGATCCGCGAAGAATTTCTGGAGGCGTACCGAGGGAGTATAGCTCTCCTTTTTCCCCTCCGATTCGGGGAGCGAACCGATGCCATGGAAATTATCGGCGTACACGGAAGGAAGATGCGTGTGTACACGGCTTGTTCCTGGAAGCTACGCAGCATTTCTAAATATTAATCTGCCCGCGCGCGCATTTGTATATTTTCGAGTACCGGGTTCCGCGCACGCCCCGGGATCATTATACCTTCGTATACAGCGAATGTAAAAGCCTGAGTTTCGAGTTTTTACGAGGGCCGAATTAGAATAGTGTATACTCATCGCGGAGTCGGATTTGATTATACTAGGAAAGATGGAGACGGAGTGTGGAGGAGAGTTGGTGGAAACGGATCGTCAGTGAACTTTAGGGCCTTTTAGTTTGGACACCTGCGAGTATGGCCTTGAGGATAGTTATCGAGATTGTGAATGAGAGATGTTATGCACGGATATGGCATTATGCGCTTTTTCGGAAGGTTACGAATTTACGGAAACACTACTCGCTGAAATTGAATTCACACAAGCGAGTATTTTCTTGTTTTAACGCGTTACAGGTGCTTATCGTCACTTATCGACGGTGATAAGGTATCAGCTTTTAAAAGATACTAATCAATGATACCTGGTAGAATCAATGATACTAATCAATGATACCTTGTAGAAACTAGAATTTAATACGTCATACTAACTTTATCGTGGATGCACGTTAAGCTCAATTTTAATGACTAATTTTTTATAATAACAACTTAGCTTTACCTGAAATAGTAGCGTACTTGTCAAAAATTGGTTCTCAGTACGAAAAGTATAAGTGTCTTCGTGGAAAGGTCTAAAGTAACGATCGTCGTAAAATGAGCAAAATGAACTCCTTTTCAGCGCTCAGAGTTTCGACGATTTTATTAAAACAATATCCGCAGCTACGGTGAAAACAATGACACCAATAACGAATAACGCCTAAAAAAGACAGGGAAAAGATCACAGCAATCTATACTTATTAAAAAAAGGAAACAGCACGCCTTTCAAACAAACGCCGTTCGAAGGGGCGCAATAAAACTAAGAGCCAACAACGCCGCCTTAAGAGCAAAAAGGGAATCATCGCGCGGGTCCGCAAAGGCACGTGCGGTATGCAAAATCAAGTATTAAGTGAGCGGTTAAAAAGTCCTTACGCGCGTTCAACAGCGAGAGATGATCGGGGTTGCGCAAAACGCAGAGCCGCCGTCTCTCATCCGCAGCTGGACCGACCTTCGACCCCTTTAAACTGCTGGTTCGTTCTTTTTTGGGGGTCCTCCCCCTGGAAGAGCCATTGGTCTTTTTGTACCGTCCGCCGCGAGGCCAGCTCGCTCGCCGTCGGGGACTGCGCTCAAAGAGAAAGAAGAAGGAAGGAAGGAAGAAGGAACTGCTGGCGCGGAGGGCCGTACTGTGCGCCACGTCGTAAACATATTTTTATTAAATAATTAGATATTAGGGCCAGGGCTTAATGGCCGGGTTAGGCCTCTCTCGCGTGCCCTTCATTCCGGGCATACCGACACGGCGCTGTACGTGAGATTCCCACACTTGGTGTCTCTTTTAAGCTCTGCGCGCCCGCAAGATTCGAATCTGCATGCATGATGCTCGATTTTTTTTTGATTTTGTTTTCTCTCGTTTATTTTTACTCTTTCGTCGGGCTATGCTTCTTCGCGGGTCAGGATGATCGACATTTCACACGCAAATTTATATAGATGCGATTTACTCGGAGCTCGTTAACTGTAGTTTCGGAAAGGAGTTGCTGTTTCCTAGAAGGACTCGCTTTTTTCTTGAGTCCGTGAAATATATTAAAAGGCCATTAGGAATCATATATGTACACGACGTAAGCTATAGTATACATGGGAACTTCTTGTTATTTTTCTGTTTTACTTTTTCCGTGAAAGATCAGTGTTTCGTTGTTCAATTTGCCATAAACGTTTTAAAAATGACTGCAAAAATATTCTGTAATTGAACGAATCATACATCTTAAAGTGGCAGCGTCTAATGCAGCTATACCCACGAGAAAAAGCATCGACCACCTTGCAGACGATAAGTAAAAATAAAAATATATAATCGATTTTGGATCGGACTTTGCCTCGCTGCTCGAACTTTCCTGCTCTTTTATAGTCAATGGCTATAGTGGCTAATCAAGAAAGATAGCGCATAGGCACTTTCTCATTTCCCTTATCACGATTAGGATGCCGTGTGCATATAAGGAAATCCTACTTATGCAAAACCTATAATTTTGACCTACTTTTTGAGCCACTAATGCTGTAACTGCTCGAGCCTATAGACTATATCGTTGCAACGGCAGCGAGAATAATTAGTTCGACCAATTTGTTATTCACGAACCGAGTACATTTACGACAGAAGGCTGTATGATTTGTATAAAATTTTTAGCTGCCAGGCGTGCAGAAGGCACAGTAGTTGGTGACTTTGCAGCAGTTCGCACGTTGGCCTGGTATAAGGACACTTATCGTTTACTGTAAAAACATCAAAAACATAAATTTATTTAAATTAATCTCACTGTTCTCTCTAATTCGTTACGTTCATCAACAAATACAATTCGAATTTTTAAAGGGATAAATTTTTAGGTTAAATGTTATAAATAAGAGTACGAAATATCACGTGTATCCTAAAACTCTTGTGATGAGTCTTGAAGAATTTCACACTCCAAGTCTTTCATATAATAGCTGAACTAAATAGCATACCAATGTACACAGAGGAAAGTCTCGTCGAATAGAGTAAAAAGTAGTACTTCGCGGGGGAGGATGTCGAACGAGATTCCGAGCATAAAGAGCTTCGTCGCTACTACCATAAAGACGATGATAATTTTTCAAAGCTACGAACTCCGTACGAAGTACTTTTGCCGAGATAAAACCGAGACATCGCAAAGCCTTTAAGGTTGGTCTAAAAATAGCGCGTCCACTGAAACTAGTAGGTCAGCTTGCAAGTATGCTCCTCAAAGAGACTGCATTTTCTTCTGCACTATATGTTTTCCACGAAATTTCTTTTTATTGAAAATTTAATTCCGCTTTTTTGCATATAGATTGAACTGAAATTCGCGCTGGTTTTGAGACTCCATAACCGGAATTCCGTCTTGTCGTCCGATTTATCAGTCGTGTTTTTTTTTCCTCATAGTCTAAATTAAAATTGTGATAAGGAAATATTGTCTACGACGATTGCCATCGTAATTAGTAATGATGATTATTATTATTATATTATTATATTACTTATTCTGTGACCTCCAAACTTGGTGTGATTAAAATTAGTTTTGGTGTGTAGCTTGGAAGTGAGACGATCGATCGAACGATTAGAAGCGACATTGAAACGACGAAGCAGTCAATAAACGCATGTAATTCTTTAGGATATCATTTTTATTCCAAGATTTTATTTGACACGTGTCATTGACTTAAAGTTAAAAGTAATTCTAATAACACATCAGACGGTTTACGTTGAAATATCAATGTTTCTCAAATGGGTAAAAAAATAGTGACGCTATATCCATATTATAGCTTATCTGCTAACCTTGCTTAATACCCACAAATCAAACATCCAACGCGCATAAATCGCACTTAAATGAACTTAATTCTTATCTTCAACTTGCACACGAATTGAATATCTCTTATCGCGCATCTGTAGTTTACAGTGTACATACAAGGTTATATAGTAAGAGAATTATCATCAATAATTAAAATTTGACAGAGCAATTTTCAATGGAAAATGATAGAATCGCATCTATTCATGAAAGCAGATATTTTTTCCTTTAATTGTACGCTGTATTGACAATAGAATTATGCTGTCGACGCTTCGTCAACTATGGGTAATCCTAGTACCTACAGCCGTACTTATCTTAAAAGATTATTACATACATCGAAAACATATTATAGAGCCCAACTATACAGAGCCGGGACAGAAGAAGCTACAAGAGCAGCATCTAGCGTCACCGAGGTGTTGCACCGGCTGCGCGGAGTAATTAATCGAAGAGGAGTTTACTCGGGGAGCAGACAGAGAGTCCCGGGCCGGCGAAGGTAAAGAGAGCCGAAAAGAGGCTCGGGGCGATATACTCGCGCGCTGCCAGAGAGTGAGTGCCGACAGAGGCACCGACCGGGTACTCATTCAATTATGACGCTGACACCGAGCGCATCGATCTTCCCCCTTCGGCTGCCAGCTCTTTTCTCTTGCCACAGCTCCTCTTTTTGCCTCGCATTGCTCGTATTATTCGGTCGCGTGCGCGAGCCCGCTAAGTATCTATATATACACAGTACGGGTGTTGTGCGTCTGTCGATGGGGTGACCGGAAGTCTTTGAGTGGTTTTCGCGCTTTATCGATTGATTGGCTGTCGAAACGTACGTTTATTCTTCTTTGATTATTCCGGGATACGTTATTGAATTCGCTTATGGCATACCTTTTTTTAGAATGATATACGTGTGACAGTATATAGACGGAAGCTCGAGTACGATATTTAAAAATCAAGTACAAAAACAGTTGACGCTATCGGCGCATGATCTGTCTGCACACCAGAGCAGCTTTGATTTATCGAATAAAAATATAATATATCTGATATATTAATAATGTCTTTGCTTGACTGGACACGTTTTCGCCACCACGTGTAAATCTTATCTTGTAGAAGCTCAATTTAGCGAAATGTGTGGATTACAAAATGTCAGAGTGTGTAGATAATTTCAGGTACCTGCGCATAGAGTAAACAATAATACAATCTGCTTGATTATAAAAACGAAAGTCTAGATAGCACAATTATGTTGTATAATTTCGTATTATTATCGAATTTAAATCATGATACATATACTTTTAAGTTTCGTATGTGAGGTATAATCATTTACTGATGTTGTGCACCAATTACGTAATTGAGAGTTAAGAGTTATTTACATTGTGTTATTATTTGATGGTAGCGGGCTGCCAAGCCCGTAAAAGCTAATAAAAACAAATATATAAAAAAATTGTTGCTGCCACAATTGTAACACGATCATATCGTTACCTCCAGAATACGAGAGCCCCGCCGTCTCACCGTAGAACAAATGCCGTAAAATCAGATAAACCTCCGCAAAAACCAAATACTTCCCCATCGAATTACAACGACAGCCGCATCAGGCCTCCGCGAACATCTCTCGACGGACCGCAAAAATTCAAGCCCGCGTTGGTATTGAATAATTCAAGAATCCTCGTGGAATAAAGAAGCACTCACAGTGGCAATATGAAGAGTAATATAGCTATATACATCCACGCGCGGTTCGCGCATTCGTCCGCGCGGCTGCCTCCCTCGCCCGCGTGCGCTCTCTTTTTGCTGGCTTGTTTACGCTTCATCCGGCCAAATTGAATTTTGTCTCGAGGCTACCCCCGGAAAGAGCGAGACAGCTCGAGCCGCGTGTTTACCCGAAAACAGATGGCGCGACCGAGAACAGCCCCGGGGATGCTGCTGGATGCGAGCGTTGCAGGGGCCATCGAGGTAATCCTTTCGACGCAGTTTTGGGAAAAGGTTCGCTGCGTGCGTGTATGTGTGTGCGTGTGTACTCGAGAGATGAGTCGACGCTTTGTCCTTTTCGCCGACTATCGGCTACCGGTTTTTACCAGGGCTCACCTGGAGCTATGATGGTGCCTATGTAATTTCAGAGGGTAGCACGCAAACAAAACACTCATCGACGTAATTGCAATAATCGTACTTTATCCCGTCAAAAACGACGTACCAGAAATATAGCAGCCTTCAACAAAGCGCTACGTGCTAAAAGTAATAACAGCCAGCAACAAACGGTATGGCAGCAGCAGCATTCGCCCCCAAAAAAGCAGACTCTCCAAACTTGACGTCAAAACTAGTTTATACGCAACTGCGCGTTTTTAATAAAACTCATCGCGCGCAAAAGGTGTCACGCGCCCGTTCGCCAGTTTTTCCCTGGTCCTGGCGCTCTTTTCAGAGCGCGTGTCACGCAGTGCTCTCTCGTTTTCATTCCACAGTACTTGTCGGCAGCAGCAGCCGACATTTCGTGAATTCCGATTGTCGCGAGAGCATAAAACGTCGCTCTGTGCGCGTACGCGTACGCGGAATTTTGCGAGGCCGCGGGATACAAAAGCGGCCGCGTACATCTGGTCTCTCTCTCTCTCTCTCTCTCTCTCTCTCTCTCTCTCTCTCTCTCTCACTCGCACATGTTGCTCGTCGGGCCGCCGACAGTTTACATTGCGCGTCGGAGCGAGAGAGGCAAAATCACGATTGCTCCCGGCCCGCGGGATACAGAGAAATTGAGGGAGAAGAGGGTAAGCTTCGCAGCAGGGGGGAAAACCGAGAGCTACGTGTGCGGGAATACGCGGGAGGGACGCATAGATGCAAGAGAAAGCGCGGGAGGGATGGGATAACAAAGAGAGAAAGTGAAAGAGAGCAATCCAGCCGCTGCGAGAGCGCACACACAGTCAAGGGGGCAGCGCGCTTGCCGATTGATGCATTTGTGTGATACGCGCGCTATATCGATGGATTATTCGGGAGTAGTTATAAACACAATGGACGATTCTTTTTTTAAAAGTGCTGTTAAATTTCTATAGAATCATACAACGCGGATGATTATGCACTCTGCAACCCGTATCACCAAAAAAGAGCAGCACGAAAATAAAATCCAAGGATAAAAGGGAAACAACGAAAGAATTTACCGCATACAGACGCGCCGGGAAGGAAAAACTCGCGCCCATACCAATATGCTATAGGTACACGAGCACACAGCGCACACAGAACCAATAGCAGCGTATAGCCGGCTTTTCGAGGTGTACTCGCTCGTACGCGCACGGCAGTGCAGACCGTGGGGAGGTATATATAATCGCGCGACAGCAACAATGCAGCGAGAAGCGAGCATCCCCGGCTGCCGCGATGCGCACATGCGGTCCGAGTTTGTTTGTGTATCTGGATGAGCGAGAGCGCTGCGCAGCCTGATGAGAATAACCGTCTTTTGTCCTGTCGCCCGCGCGCGATTATCCGGCGATTGGGGGGATCGGGACCTCCCGCACTTATGCTTATTGAATAATTCTCCGGATTTTTGCGCTGTATAGAACCTGTTTATCGCATGTATGTATAGTTGAGAGCGAAATGCGCCTCTCGAAATTGGTCTATGCGTTTATAACGCACTAGATTGCAATCGATCAGAGCCTCGCGGACACGCCTGTAATTTAGTTCGTTTCGATCGGATATCGAGAGTTAACTTTCGAGAAAAGGCGTTGGTATACTCTAATGAACGCGGAGATTAATGCTTCCGTCGAAGTATCGTGTACGTGGAAACTAGTTTCGTCGAAAAAACAGAAGTGAGAGACTTTGTGATCGGTTGGCTTTTCGCGGTTACGCAAGTATAACGTAGATGACGCTATTCTATAATCCTTAATACACTAAGCGAGATAATGTAGAGATTGGCTCCAACGATTCGGTTATTTTACGAAATTCATGAACTTGATTAATGGCACAATTAATTGCTGATTGATTGCTGATTAGTATCTACTCGTGATCGGGGAGGTTGACTTTGATTAGTTGCTCTGACGCACTAACGTTCATGAGTTAAGCAAATATATGCGCGCTTTCGGCGGCTTGTCTGCTCGTTATTGAATTCAGATGCATATGAAATGTTATACTTTGATAAGAAGACCAAACTCGCATTTAGCAGACCGTGTATTGTCGCTTGATATACCGACGACGGAAGAAAATATATCCATTTCGCTCACCGCCAACGTGATCACTCGAATTCGCCTGTACAAATACAACCTCTAAATTGTAATTGGTCGCTGTGCAGCTACGTGAGAACGTTGACGTGGCTGGGCTGCACATTATGCAGCTCTTATTATCGTAGGCAGCGTTGAATACGGATGTAGCATAGCAGTACACACGCGGCTTGTTGTCCGAGTCCTACATCAACACCCTACAGATAATAGACAGATAAACATCGGTGTGCACCGCATGGATGCGCATCCCAGCGAAATGCACAAACTACAGAATTATAAAATCCTCGCTTTACATGTACACATGAGCTTACATAAAGTTTAAATAATAAAAATGCATCGGCTCTGCTAATGAAACGAAAATATGATTCGTTGCTGTTTGCAAATAATTGTTTACCGCGCTGAAAGTACAATGGCGGTATAAGCGAAATGTATACAAAGTGAAATGTAACATTGAGTATTACATTTGGACTGGGTTATTGTAAAAGCAATATTCGACGCATCCAACGAAAACATCGCGTCGCGCGATTGTCGCAGAGACGGAAAATATAATGTAGGATGTACACGAGAGGAGGTATAGTACCACACAGTGGATGAGAGATTGGGAGACAAAGAAAAGAAAGAAGAAACGGGCGTGGAGCTGACGGGAGCTTTGAAAACGTGGTAAAAGTAATCACCCAGGGTTCGCTCGATATATGTGTGTATATCAAAGTGGCTGATGCGCTTTTTTGGCGTGTTCTCGCGGGTATTGAGCCATTCGTGCAACTATATTGATTTTGAGTTGGTTAAAAAGATTTTTTTATAAAATTATCTGAATTTTCATTGGCTCTAACTCGCAAATCAAAGCAATCGCTTCTATACATTATCGCAGTAATCAATCGACCGAAGCAAATGAAGAAGACGCTCGGAACAAGCCTCGGCGCATTATTATAACAAACCTAACGCCTCGTCTCTCGTCTTCCCACTCTCGGTCCGAGCGAATCCGTCTTACGAGTCTCGCTCTTGAAAATGAGCATCAGTCGGGATGCGAGGCGCGGCGTAATGATTTCTCCCCGGCGAATAAAGTGGCCTTATTTTATTCGACAGCCTTCTTTATGGCTTTCGGGGTTATCTACGCTTTTCAGATGCGTATATACGTATACGTGTTGGTGCGCAATGGCGATAAGAGTTTAACATCGCGTTGCTCTTCCTTTCAATAATATTTTAGAGTCACTTCGTTACAACGCAGAATACAGCGATGCAGAAAGGAGTCATCTTGCAGCGCTTCGTTCAAAGTTGATAAAGCTCCCGTCGACGGGTAGCCCGAGTAGATTCTCTAGGGGCGAACAATGATATGCATCTGGAAGTCAAGTGGAAGCGAGTCAAGTCGAGCGAAGAAGGGCTCGGGCCGTATAACCAATTTAGCATTTTGACTCCTAATACCTCTCGCGCGTCGCTTTCTCCTCTATACACCGTGCAGCAGCAGCGGCAGCCGTGTAGCCGGTCTATATACCCGCTGTATATTCAGTGCGAGCTGCTGGTGCGCGGCCCGGGTCGATATTTCGTTTCGCGTCCCCAAGGCTGCACCTTATGGCCCGGTTAATAATTCAATTCCCTCTACGATGGTAACTCCGCGCGCGCTCTCGCGTCTTGCTATGAGCTCTCGTATAGCCTCTCTCGCGTCTCTGTCCTTCCTTCCATCCTTCCTTCCTTCCTTCCTCTCTCGTCTCGCTCGGCTGGCTCCTCTTCCAGCGCGGCGACGGCGTGTCTTCCAAGGTGCATCGATTTCCTTCGGCTCGCGCATCCGCTGCATGCGCTTCGGGAGAGCACAAAGAGCTGCTATGCCGCGGTGACACGGAAGCTCGCTGGGAGCTGGGGCTTCGGCTGGAAATTGGTTGATTCGTTTTTGATGTATTAGCCGGTGTCTGCGGAGTCGTTTTTCTGGAAAGGTATATGCACTTGGTTAGTGTATCAGTATGGAAGCAGCTATAGATATATATTTTGTTGGGGAACGACTGTATAGTTGTAAGAAATTCATTTCGCCGCGAATCACATATCCCGCGACCACCAGTGAGAAACTGAATCCAGACTGAATTACAGGAAACTTAAAACTTACGGCGAAAAAAGTTTAAAACAACAATCCTTCACAATTTTCGCAAAAAGGCTGAAGCACGTATATATAGGTGTACAAAACCGCACACGAAAACGATATCGTGCGTAAAGCATACGTTCCACACGATCGAGCGGCTGTATACACAACCCCGTGCACACAGCGAAGCATCTCTCACTCTCTCTCTCTCTCTCTCTCTCTCTCTCTCTCTCTCTCTCTCTCTCTCTCTCTTCCCCTGGCAATACAACGGACACATGCATATGCAAGTCCTGATCGCGCAGACTTTATTCGCGAGCAAGCGCGCGCTGATAATGCGGGGAGCGAGAGTATATGCATATGGAGGACGTCGAGAGAGGGGTGTACACAGGGTAGTGTGCGCAAGGCGAACGAAGAGAGAGAGAGAGAGAGGGGGGGAGAGAGAGAGAGAGAGAGGGAGAGAGAGAATAACACCGCCAGCGGCCATTTTGTAAGCTCTTCCCGGAGGAATCGATGTGACGTCGCCCGAGGGGCGCTTGCGCCACTGGCGAGAGCTACCCTCGCCAGCAGCAGCAGCCATACGTAGTTCTCGTGCCAAGACTCATCCCCTCGTTTCAGCTCTTATTTTTCACTCTCTGCAGCTTCTTCTCCTTCTTTTTCCCCCCGCTTTTCATACCCGACTCTTATTTTCTTCAAGCTTCCTTAGGACTGCAGGAGTCTAAGCGAGAACTCGCTGTAATGACATTTCTCGCTTTTGCTGGGCTGATACGGACATTCGACGATGGCTAAAGTTTGCGCCTTGTCCTGGATTTTCACGCCCGCGGATTCTGCTATTGTAGAACGACAACGTTGGTCCAACGCTTCGAATTCGCAGTATGTGTGTAATTCGAAAAATCCACTGCAGTACACAGAATGACTTGACGTCTTTGTTTTGATTTAATTCCGAATGTTTGCGAAACGGTGTATCGGCATCGCGAGAGAGTGTAACTAGGTATCCGTTGTTTCAATAAAAGAGTAAAAATACTGTTGCACATTTTTCTCTCCGGAGTGCAAAATCAATAACGTATACACGTGCGTGCTAGCACTCGCGCGACCCGAAGCTTCGGCTCCACCGCTGGGAAGTGACGCATTATTTATTTTGCCTGATAATCTGGATACTCGTGACTGCTCGTTTTGTTGTCCGGTTAAAACGCTGAATTATCATAATATTTATACTCGGATGTGTGATGCGACGGGGCTTGAAATTAAAATCACGAGAATGCCCGTTAGCGCTCGTCATCTAACGCTCTGCATTGAATTTCGCAAAGCATATTGAATCAGACGGTGTACACTGTATAGAGTTTATATTTCACTTTCAAGCGAATAGTCTCTCTCGGCATGAGGTAAAGCGTATAATCACCGAAATTCGCGAGTCTACCGCATAAAGTCGCAGAGGGAAAGAGCAATACAGTTTGAAAAAAAGAAGCCAACAAAATTAAGAGCAAAAGTCGAAGCTGCACGGGAGATCCAAGAGAGAGAGAGAGAAAGAGAGAGAGAGAGAGAGAGAGAGAGAGAGAGAGAGCCGTGCAGAAGATTCCGATGGGATACGCGATACGCGATGCGCACCTCGGATTACGGACCGAGCCGGAGATGATCTCCGCGAGTCGCGCCTCCGGGCGTTCCTTGACGCTCCCTCTCTCTCTCTCTCTCTCTCTCTCTCTCTCTCTCTCTCTCTCTCTC
>QLSS01000078.1:271642-290633 GCA_024372645.1 Trichomalopsis sarcophagae
CTCTCTCTCTCTCTCTCTCTCTCTCTCTCTCTCTCTCTCTCTCTCTCGCCGACATCCGAATTATTCGGTAATTGTAATGGATCGGAATGTTGCGCGCGTTCTTCCTCTCTCGCTTTCTCTTGCTTCCTTCTCTCCCGCAGCTAATTTCGTCGATCTCGGTCCGACGGCAGCCCAGCTATGCTCCCGATGTATGTACGAATTTGTCTTTCTTCGTGCTCGGTACTCCTTTTATTCTTCTTCGCCGGTGTGCGTATGTGTATACTGGCTCTCAAGATTCAGCGCCAAGTATTGCCGATATACTCGCGAGAGAAAGAGAGGCTGTTATTACTCGAGGTGCCGCTTGTTTTTACCGCAGAGATAGCAAACTACCCGTACGTGCGCGGATTTTCAAGTGGATCATGGATTGTATGGAACGATGCGAATTGAATTCCGTATGAGGAAATTTCCTGCCCGGGTAACTTATATTCTTTTGAATTCGCCGTTCCTGATTACACTGATTCACTTGTGCTTCCTTCTAATGGTTCAAAAAAAAACTTTGCTCCGTTCGACTCCTCCACTCAATAACTCAAAAGTTTCGGATCTCGCACAGCAAATAGTTTTGAAATTCAAACCCACTTGTATACATACATATCAATTCCGCAAAAACACATTACTCCGCATCTCTCATTCAAAATTGTAGCTCGTCTGATTTACTCATCGATTTGTTCCCGATGCGTACACGCCTCAATGAAAGAAAGCAACCGTCCTAAACAGCGACATTAGGCTCGCATATACAGCTTCGCAATATAATCTTCCTCCTCGAACTGCACAAGCATCTCCTCTTCCTGCTAGCCGTTTCCTCGAGACTTTTAATTGCAGCAGTTAGGCGAGGGGCGTACGCCGCTGCTCTCTCTCTCTCTCTCTCTCTCCTTCTCACCCGCTTATTACGCGCGTGTTTTATTGCCGACTGCGCCGCGTGACACTTCTATACCATACGCACCGCGGAATATTGAATACGCACCGAGATCGAGCGGAGATAAGCTCCGACTGCCGTGCGCTGCTCTCGATACAAGCGTGTTATTGTTTCGAAGCTCAGGAGAGATAAGGAATTGCGAGCAAAAGCTCGCGGTACAAGGAGCGACTCGGGTAGAGAACGAATTTATTAGCTGCACACACGCAGCCTCTCTCTGTACCTGCAGCGCATTGGGATTCTGTATCTTTGGGATCTAGGAAAAATCGCGAATGATGCATGGCTCGCGGCTTGTTTGTTTAGGGTGTGCGTGCGCTCGACGTCTGTAGTTCGACTTTTAAGAAGTCTATTCCTCCAAGAGCGCGAGAGGTGTAGGCTTTTTACTGCTGCAATCTCTCGTAATTCATTTCTGAACGTGTGCGAGAGCGTCATTAGGAAAATTGGAGATGAGCATTTTGCATTTAAACGCTGTGTGAAAGAATCTGTCGACGTCTTTGCATCTAAGATCGTTATAACTTTCTCTCTCTCTCTCTCTCTCTCTCTCTCTCTCTCTCTCTCTCTCTCTAAGCGGGAGTTTAGGGAAATTCGAGGCGAGATTCGCAGAAACGAGAGGAATGTATACTGTAGGCGCATTACGAGAGATTCCAAGAAAATTATGCTATATAGTGAGAAGCTGGAAAGATTCCCATGAGCGTAACTTTGCAAATTTTCAAATGCAAATTGCGCCTTGGATTGTTAGCTTGGCAGAATTTTCTTTATTCATTTTTATGCGCTCTCTTGATGAAAATTCAATGACTGCCTAACGACGTCGAGTGAAAAATGTGGTGTTAATATAAGCGATCGCTAAAATAATTGTGCTCATAACGTATAATATTAAAACGAAATTTATTTAATCGCAATTAATTTTAATGAACGAAAAATTTCGTGAAATTCGAGTAAAATTTATTTTAACCCACTGCGAATTTCAATAATAATAACATTGGGTTTATTGTATTTTAATAACAACTTTAGAATTTATATTCGAGCATTCCCGCGCGAAAAAGGAAGCCCGCGCAGACGCAGCGCGCAATAAATTCAGATAATTACAAGCGTCGCGGAAGACTTCGCATAAATTTACCAATTACACGTAGTAGTCCGTCGTTGAGCTTAATCGGGCAACATTATAAGCGGACAACTGTCAATCGCCGCGGCCGCTGCTGCCGCTCGGCTAATCGACGACATCGCGGCAGGTGAAAGCATCCGTGTTCCTCATGAGACATCGAGACACACGTTTTCTTGCTTCATATTATCGAGTTTTTGAAATTGTTACATTTTATTCGTACGAAAGTAAATTCATCCACGACAGCTTTCGCGCAATTCTCAATACCAACAATTATGCGCTTACAAGCTGCGCATCGCTCGAGCTCTGAATTTCTCGGCGCAGGAAAGCTCCGATCGTCACCGCAGCGATCTGTTAAATTGATAAAAGTGCAGTATATACGTATGCATAGCTCGGCTGAGAGCTAAAGATGAGCTCACCGGATAAGCGCGTCTGAAGCATATACACACATATATAACTATTATACACTCCTATTGCGCGGCGTACGAAGGGTGTCGCGGTATACTTGTCGGCGTGCGTCCCTCATTACCGAGGCTGCAGCAGTTGGTCACGCGTCGCGGACCAAACAATGCATATATATATATATATATATATATATATATATATCGGGAGTGCGCGAGCACGCTCCATTTGCCGGATGCGCATCGAACACGCCCACGCGCATGCCTTTACGACGTGACGACTCACTTTTTCGAGCGAAACCGAGGAGCGAGAGAGAGAGAGAGAGCCTGTGCGCGACGGTCTTTTGTCGCCGAGACCTGCTATTATTTCAATTTGCGAGCGGCGCATGCGTGTGAGTGTATTATATGTATACGAGTGTATTGAGAGAAAGGGATTGCGAAGGACGTGGTAGAAGGGGTTCGGGGGTAATTGGATCGGCGTTACGTGTGCGGTTGCTCTGTGGAAGCTTTTTTATTTCGTTTGATTCCGATCTCGTTATTACGGGGGATAGGTTTAAACTCGTGTACAGGAGTTGGAGGTCGGTTGGTTAATACGACGTATATAACGTGTCAAGCGAACTCAATTAGTAAAAGTCGCTCTCAAAAAATTAAGGACGAAAATAATTGCACGTTGATATTTTGAAAGAACATTATTTTTTCCACCAAAAGTTCGCGTTGCCGCTTCTGTAACTTTTCGAAGTAAAACCGGAGAAAAGAATCTGCGCGAGCTCTCGTATTTCGCCGGTTCCTCGGCAGCTTGAGCCCGAGAGACGTGCAATTTGTCAGAGCTGGAATCCGAAAAATCTCCAAGAGGCGGCTATTACATAAGTGGACCGATGAGTTTCAGCCCCGAGTGATTATTATAGAGCGTGTGCGCTCGAGCCTCAGACGACGAAGGGACAGGGATGGAGAAAGAGAAGAGAGAAGCTCGGCGCATTCCTTCCGCTGACTTTGGAGGCTCCGCGCTTTTCGGCGATAGAGGGAATCTTCACTCGAGTTACGATAAAATAATTTTAACGTGTATAAGCGAGAGAAGAATTACGTCGTAACACACGTGCTTATTATGGCGCATCTATTAAAACAAACAATTACAGGATGAATATGCCAGCGACTCTTTCAGAGATAAGCACACGGAAACATGTGTTATTCGCCGCTGTAAAAACGTCATGATTATTCATCGCCTCGTTGATTCAACTTTAGATATCGCAATGCATCATAGTGTCAGCGATACATTCGTTTCAATTAGCGACTCGTACACTCGGTGTCTCCGATGCACTGCTCGATGCAACGTATTTCTGGACACACGCAAACATTCGACCACTGCACCAAGTGCCTATATTACGTAAATTCGCTAACTCACGCGTAAGTAATAGATAACGGCCGCTAATCAAACTCTCCTGCGAAAAATCCAAACTTACCCAACCAAGCCAAGCTAAAAGAAATCCAGCCACCTACGACTCTCCGCAAATACCAACTTTCACTGTCGGCAAAAGTAAAGCAGCAGCAGCGGCAGCAAAAAAAAAGAAATCACATGGACGAAAAAGAGCAATAAAGAAGAGGGCGCGCGAGCGTTATAGTAGCAACAAGCATCGCAGAGAGCGGCGGTAGTCGAAGCCGGTATATCGCCGCGCGGAGAGCGATGGTGCCAGGCGTAATGAATAATGGATTCGAACACGGCGGATCATATAGCCATGCGCCGTGGCACGCTACGTCGTCGGCAGGCGCGCTTGAATATTCATAATATGCGCCCCGTGCGAGCTGCTATTGGCGAACATTAGCTATGTATGGGCGAGCGCGCACGAGCATTTTCGTTCGAGCATGTGTGTGCGCAGCTTGTGTGTCTGCTGCACTTCGGGTTCTCGTACACGCCGGGACATTCCAGGCCGATGTCTAAAATGTCGGCGCGACGATCTTTGTCTTCCCGGCATTGAGAATTTCTTAATACGCTAGTGCTCCTTTATCGGACGGTGTATACTTTCATATTTCTCGTTTATGTAATAAAAGGAGATGCTCATTGAGCTGTACACGACGAAACAAAAGTTAAGACGAAGATGGATGCGATGCGCTGCCGGCTTTTGTTGTAGCCGGCGGCTATTAACGCGGAATGCTCGCCGTACGTGCGTTTATATAAAAAAGCCATGTACGCGGCACAGCGCAGGTTCTGCCATCCACGTGTAGGTTCTGCTGCAGTATATGAAGTACATGGAATTAAAGCCTCCACAAGAGCGCAGGCAAATTAGATATCAAGAAAGATAGGAGTAAATGAGAGCGAAAAAGTACAAGCGCGTACGAGCAGGCGAGGGAAAAGGAAATTCTTAAAACATAAATCAGAGCTGCGAATATTTAATTACTACCCCAGCGCGTAATAATAGCCTTACGAAACTTTTTAGAATAAGTTGTTCGAGCAGTTTGTATATTGCTTTGAATTATTATCAAAAGTTTAATTAGGTTACGTGAATACAGATCGTCAGTAGTAATGTCCGAGATGACACGGCGCAAAATATTTTTTTTAAAATAATAACTAATATGCTCAAACTGTGCAAAATCAATCGCCAACGCCGCCGCCGCAACGGTATATAGCGCGGTCTCGTGTGCGTCGGCTGCTCGAATATGAAAGGCAAGTCGCGTTAGCCGCCCGAGCGGTTCTACAGGGACTGCGCGCGCATTTTTATCGGATCCTCGATGAGATTTTCAAGATTTAAGCTGACTCAAGGAGCAAGAGGGTGTATGGGAGGGAGACACATTTGAATTTGCGAATGGCTGTGTATACACGCTGAGTATGAATATATCGAGAGATTTTTCCGTTGAATTGTAGATTCGGGCTGAGGTATACACGCGCATTCTTCATGAAATTACTCGGCTAAATTTTTCATCGTTTTTTTTACTCATATGATTCAATCAAAACGGTTGAAATTAAGAACGATAATATAAATACAATTCCCTATAAATACTTGATCGCTAACTATGTGTTTCGTTTTGTTCTAGGTAAGTTGTGACTGGAGAACTCCTCTAAATCATTCGTTCAAACGTCTGGGATAAAGCCCAAAATGACATTTCGTTGCGTGCCGGCTTTTCAAAACCTTGGAAGCGCTGACTGCAGCGCGCCTTGGGTGAGTGATTTCTCTCTTCGTTTTATACATGCCTTGCAAACCACACAAAAGCGTGCAACCTTGAATACTGAAATTGTTCACACGAGATAAAGCCATTTCGAGAAAGCGTTGATTCGATTGTAGAACGGGTCGTGAATAAAGTATAAATATCTTAATCCTTAATCGTTGCTCGGGATATTGATCGACCCAATACCCACCAGAGTCGCAAAAGTGAATCTGAATACGTACCAAAACGTCACAACTCACCTTCTAAGCTTTCACGAAGAAGGTAGAGTAAGAAGCGCCCGCAAGTTTTTCCTCCGCATCAGAATAGCCCACCTTTTTCGTATTTCCACTACGGCGTTATTACTTTGTTCCTCAGCATCCCCCTCCTCGGCAAGCTTCTATCTCTCTCCGGCGAGTAAATAACTCGGCTCGCAGTTTGCTTACCCAGCCTCTCTCTCTCTCTCTCTCTCTCTCTCTCTCTCTCTCTCTCTCTCTCTACAGTTTATAATGGAGATTATCTTATTTGTGCTGGTACTCGAGGCACGCTTCGTCGGTCTCGAGCTTCTGCCGCCGCCGCCGCTGTGGAAGCCGAGAGCGAAAGTGAAATGTTTCAAGGAATATCGAAGGAGCCGTGAGGAAAAAAAGAGAGCGGAAAATCGCTACGATGGGGGAAGTATTCATGAGATTCAGCGCTGATGGTCAACTTTGTTAAAAAGCTTCCGTGAAGAGCGATAAGCGCGTTATGCTCGGATTCAAGCTTTTCCTCGCGTTTGCAAAGCACCGAAATAACGCGTTTATAGACTGCGAGAGATTTCAGCAAAACTCACTGTAATTCAGCCCTCCGAATTTCAGACCAAAAAAAAAGAAAGCTTTGCTCTTCCCACGAAACGGCAAAACTTGAACGGAGCGAGTCTAAGTAAAAGCCTACTCATCCCGAGCTAAACACAACACTCGTAGTCAAACCCTCGTATTTCCTACTCCCAAAATTATACATACATCTATAACCGGGCAGTGTCTTGTCTCGGTATATCGGCCGAGACTGACAATTACGCGGCGTTCCACCCACCCGCATGATTTTTGCGGCGTCGGCAGAGGCCCCAAGGAAAGAGAGAGAGAGAGAAAGAGGACAATAGGCGAGTAGCGCCGCGCGCGCGTTATTCATTAATCGCTGGTTGCGCGCGCGCGCGCCGCCGGCCGTGTTATTAGTGCATTAGACGAAAACGCCCGCCAAGTAGGCACACACGAGATAAAAGACCTAGTGTGCAGAGAAGCGATGCGCTGAAGGTATACACGGCACACACGCTGAAGATGCGCCGGGGCAGATAGGGCTGCGACGCCGATCGTGAAAAATGAGGCGGGTGGAGTAGTCGCGATTGTTTTATTGAACTGCTCGGACAGCGGACTTCTTCGGTTTTCTTTTTGCGTCTCTCTCGTGCGGAATGTACGATTATTTCGCTCGAGCGAGTGTAAATGCATCGTCGTTGGTCTAACCGTATCGAGGTATTTTCTACTGAAGATCATCTATATTCTGTTTCCTCGAAAACGTTTAAAAATCATAGCCGCGAACGTAATAGTAAACAAAAGTGCGATATACGAGAGAGGAGAAGCCCAAGGAAGCCTGCAGGCCACCAAAAAGTCTATAGTGCTTTTCTAAGTCGAAGGGGAAGGGGGTAAAATGTGATAAATGCCAGTCGTATAGCTTCGGGGGGCCTTTTGTTCGCCGAATGACACAAGCGCGCTCCACGTGGTAATTACGGTTATCAGCCAAACGAATCACTCTTACCTGTTGCACCGAGGCCATCTATCAGGTCGTCGCGCGTTTTGTTCCCGGCCGTATAGGTGCTGCTCTTTAGAAAATTGCAGTTGTTGTTGCGCCGAGGTCGGATGTCACTGGGATAACGTTATTCGGCCGGGTTATGATTTCGCTTCCGATATAATCGAATATTAAGAAAAACTAAATTTTTTTCTCCAAAAAGACGAACATGACGTGTATATTTAATAAGCGGTGTCAGGATTCGGCGCAGTTCTTCAGGACCTGAATAAACGAAACATTCTCTTGTTGGCACATATAAGTCAGCGCGAGGCACGGCGTGCCTTCTTCAAAGGGCGTTTGATGCCCGACAAGACTTACCCGACATTTAACACTCCTAATGCCTCCGTCGTATAATTATAATTAGAGGGCTACGCCCTTTTCTCCGCCCTGCCGAAAAGATCGCCGCGATGTTATCTCTTGCCTTTCTGACTTGAAGGACTGCGTAGATATCTCTAAGCAAATTCTGCACTGATTTACATTCGCTCTGCATATAGAGCCAGATGCAAAATTATCGGGTATCGAATTCTAAATTTATGATTTATACAGTTATATGTTTTATTTTGATAAAATTCATCGAATTTTACTTTACAAAATTTATCGCACAAACATACGGACGAATTTTTGTAATATAAGTTTGTTATTTTTCGTACCAAGTAAGTAGACTCTGTTTAATGCCGATTTAATATTCAATTTGAACCTTTACGTTGTCAACCACGTCGTATATGAAATGTTGTCGTTTTAGTTATTTAATTATTCCAATAACAGCGAAATAAGTAGGATACCAAAGCTCGGAGCAACTTATGTGCTATCTATGTAAATACTTGTTCACATTAACAGTTCGCAGTCATAAAGCGTAAGTGGTCCAAGCAGTAGACCTAAGATGACAGTTTTGTCATAGATAAAGCACATCGCTGATTAATATGAACTGAAAGCGTCTCACAGCGATGAGGGAAATGAAAAACCATCTCTGCGTCATCTATCTTCGGTAGCCAGAAATTAGGGAGATTGAAATGTTACGAACAGAGAGGAGACAAAGTCGAAAGCGAAAAAGTAGACGACGGGACTCGAACTCGCGGACCCGAGAGCCAGAGGCCTGTGCTCTAACCACTGAGCTAACGTCTACGATACATCCGAAGCGCATGCATCGCAGTACGACTCAGCTGCTCGACTCTTATCGCTGACTCGTCTCGCTGCTCGCGTTGCAGACGTGTGCGTCTGTGACAGTTTAAGCAATGAGGGAGAGAGACCAGCCGCAAATAAGTTTTATCGTTGCTTAACACTACAAGTAGTTGATTCCGCATAATGCAGAATCATTCTATATAGATTAGATTAGAAAAAAAAATTATTCAAGTGCGCAGGATTCTTGTAATCTTCACACAGCTTTTACAGAACAGCGGGAGAAATGGCCCGTGTCAAAGCAACATAAATATATATATATATAATATACGATTGCACCTCGACTCGTATATATACTATATACAATGCACCTTCCCTTTCGAGGAGCTCGCGCGGACCGAATTTATGGTCAACGCGCCCGCGAGACACTCGGCAGTTGAATGCGGATCGTCGCTCCAAGCTTTTTTACTTCGCGTCGTTATCGTCCTTCCCGGTAGCAAAAAAAAAAGAGGAAGAGAGGCGCACTCTGTGCTCGACTTGCCAAAACCATATCGAAGATATTGTCTGGCTTCTTCGACGTGTTTTTTTTTTTATCGATTCGTCGTCGTGCACGCCCGAGCACAGCCACCGTATTTCTGTATAATTATTTCGTCGACGTGTACAGCCCGATGATGGGGGTAATTTATAGTTTTTCTTTTATTCCGCAGTAAAGATTTTGTTTTTCGATAATCTGATGGTTGAACTTACAAATAAAACACGCACTGTAAAAGCGATATTTTTTTAAAACATTTTATTTACTAAGTGTGTGTTTTTGTAATATAATGTCCTATACACGATCATCGTGTGCTCGAATAATATGCGTTAAATTATTTCCGCGAAACATGAATTTAATTGTTCGGACTTATCCATTATAAAAATATGCCCACGAAAACGCATATTATTTCGATAAGGGCAAAAGAAAATACACGATGTAAAACTCATGCTCTGCTCGCACGTCATGCACCTCTTATACTCGGCAGGTTCATTAATATTAAAATGCGCGAAGCTACCATTTCATTCTCTGTACGCAAAATTCCACGCAAGGATTGCGACGAAGCCTTCAAAACTTAATTCCAGCTCAGCATGAGCTTCTCTCGGCCGATTTCTCAAAACCTCCGCTGAACGCATAAACGCAGTGATCGTTCCGTCAAAATTCCAAGCCCAGAAGCTTTCGAAAAGACGGCCGAAGGCAATGCTCATCGGCAAATCGAAACCGCAAACTCGCATATTTGTAATAACGCCTCTCGCGCGAGTGCGTGCGCGATCGAAGTAGCGAGAGACGCGCGGAATCACCCGCGGCGCGACTCGTGCACATTCCGCGAATTCGAACACGCGCTGCCGGTATTCCCATCTTCCGACGCGTTTCTTCATCCCAAGAAAGAGGGATACGACGCGCGTATTTCGGCAAAACGATGGCATGCGAATAAGGCCCCTTTAAAATAGCTGCGGTGTACGTACGTGCACTCATACCTATTTGCGCACCCTCTCGCTCGAAGAAGCAAATCATCGGCCAATGGCGTGCAGCCGGCAGTGGTGGGAGGAGGAGGAGGCCCCGCGGGCCCAGGAGCGAATAATAAGAGGGTGGGGGAAAAGTCGGGGCCCGGTGGAGAGGGGGAAGCACACGTGCCTCCGGGCGACGCAGTTGGAGCCTGCCTCGCGTGCCCGTCCTCGAGAGAGGCTCTCTTTTCTCTCTCCTCACGGTCAAAGGTCGTCATCGAACACGAGTCGGCCACCGCCTCTCTCTCTCTCTCTCTCTCTCTCTCTCTCTCTCTCTCTCTCTCTCCCTCTCTCTCTCTCTCTCTCTCTGTCTTCTTTGTGCAGCCGTTGGGTGATCACTGCCATTACTGCCGGTTCGTTCATTTTTCCTTTGGCTCTTGCTCTCGATCTGTGTTTTTGTTGGCGCGCTCGGGCTTTTAGTTTTTCTGGCCGACGGATCGAAGAAGCGAGTGAGATATGACGAGCGAGAGAGAGGAAACGAAAGAGTGAGGCTGTAATTTCGAGAGTAAGCGTGCACCGAGAATACTTAGCGCGCTAAATGCGCTCTCGCGGGAATATGGGTGGAGAGTTGGATGTGAGTTCTTGCGCGTGCTTAATGATTGAATGATTATGGATTTTAAAAGTGAAGCGATGGTTATGGCTCCAGTTGTTGATGCCTTGTGGTTTTTTACGGCCTTCTTATTGCCCTCGTTGCAGGCTGTCTGACCTTTATATTTTCAATTAAATGTTCGAAGAAATTGGGGCTCTAATGAGTTTTAAAATTATTAGTATCATTTCATAGCGAATTGGTATCATATTTCATAGCAATAGTGAAATTCCTTTGGTCGCTACACCTACAGGAATTAAAAGTTAGCGACTTTAGACGTGCTTGGCGCGCAGTTATAGTATAATAGGCTGAAGCAGTAGGCCAAACAAGGCAGTTTTGGCATTCGTGGTATTATAGGTGTACTAGCTTCTGGCTCTTATAGGTTCAGTAAATGCGTTACAAACATGTGCATATGTGACATTGGCACACCAGTATGTATCTCCATACTCGGCACGGCATATTGATATGAGGGAAATGAAAAAATGCTTATGCATTGTAATATATGTTTCAAACACTTACTAAACACTCGCACGTCAAATTCATATTTATAAAGTATGCATAGAACAAATATTTCCATTGTAATTCAAAAAGCCATTCCGACGGTAAGAAAGGTTACAGCAGGTAAGAGTAGATTTCTGTAGTACCGTTGCACTCTGCAATCGGCCCCCACAAGGTAACACGAGTAGTAGCTGCATTGGAGGTTGGTAACGAAGATTTCTATCGTGCACTCGCTGTAACAGCCGGCTCCAAACTCTACCTCAGTACACGAATCTGT
Organism: Trichomalopsis sarcophagae; assembly: GCA_024372645.1. Lineage (NCBI taxonomy): Eukaryota > Metazoa > Arthropoda > Insecta > Hymenoptera > Pteromalidae > Trichomalopsis > Trichomalopsis sarcophagae. The sequence goes on from QLSS01000078.1 coordinate 283,052, forward strand.
TCACAGGTGGTTCTGCTTTACTCTCGAACCGCCACTGTAGCATTTCCATGAGATATTGATAAAACCGGTATCGATACAATGATCCTATATAGGACAGGAAAATGGAAAACTTTATCCAAATTTTTATTTGAATCAAATCTTGATATTACGATATTATAGATGTACTGACTCATAAGCATTCGCATTTCAAACAAATTTGAATTACCCCCTTTTAAATTTTAGTTAAGCTTCACGACGTAACAGCTCATTTCGAAACGCAACGCACATAGTAGAGCAACAAGATTACCACACATATAATACCTTACAAACATACTAGCTATTCATCTCAACTAACGATTTCAACCGCGGAATCTTGAGTATGAAAACACCTTCAAAAATAAATTACAATACGACGCGTCGATCAAAAAACTCAATATAATCCAGAGCAAACACAGGCGCAGCGCATCCGCGCAAACTTTTCAACAATCATCTCTCTCTCTCTCTCTCTCTCTCTCTCTCTCTCTCTCTCTCTCTCTCCAGGGCGCACGCAATTTACAACTCGCGCTTATATCCGCGGCGCAACATGCGAACTCATCTCCTCGTCGGCTCGCTTCATAGGAGAAGTCAGGAAGATTCGCGCGTCCGATATCGCGAAATTCCTCAGACTGATGCTATCGCCGCCGGCGCTCTCTTATCGATAAGAAGAGAGCGCCCGCTCCAGAGCTCCTCTCTCTCTCTCTCTCTCTCTCTCTCCCGGGGCTGGAATTTTTAATCAGAGCGCCGATTAAAATCCTGCCGAGTAATTATCGTCGCGCAGCTGTTGTTGCGCAGTGTACACACACACACACATACAAACACACTCGGTTGTAATACCCCCAACGGAGAGAGCAGAGCAGCAGCAGTTGGTGAGTCGTTACGCAGCAGAATAATTGACGTGCGCGCGAGAGAGGACTTTGTTTATTGTGTGACAGAGCTCGCGAGTCCGGTAATTTATCGAGAGCTAAGTCATACTCACGCCGAGTGTGTACTTTTACTTTTCCACCGGGGATACGATCTTTTTGGTCTTCTATTTCTTTTCGAGCTTTCCTTGCGGGGGTACAAAGGTGAAGAGAGAATTTTTCGAGCTCGAGTGATTGGTTTTCGAATTTTTACAGATGCCAACGCGGGATATATAATTTAATTTAGAATAGGGTGCTCGTTTTGTAACTCGTTGCATCGTTCGGACTTCCCGCTAAATGAATGTCTACATTATGTCCTGTACACGCGGTCGATTAAAATCTGAGTCGAGCGCGCTAGCTTGGCTGAATTGAAAATTTGAATAATTGATTAACGCTGTTGAGAACTTAATTAAACACAGATTCGCGATTTTGTTTCAAGGATAAAGTGCCGATGCGAAGACAATAAAAGAAGGCTTAGCTATACGCGCCTTTCTCTATATGCCTCTTTACATAATCGAGTTAACGCATTGACGAGAATTTTAAAAAACCATCAACAGTACCCAACTGTTCAATATTGATGTTACTACTTTTCAGGAAAAAACCACAAGCAGAAAGTAACTTTCACTTTTATCAATCGCCCATTCGCTCGCTCTTCGATAGTCACCGCGGTACAAGCCTCTTCACTGTGTACAGAATAGAAAAATGATTGCTCAAGAAGCCGCGCGAGTTAACAAGTACCGCAACAACAATACGTACATCAAAGTGTGCACGTTAACTTTAACAAGTGCCAATGAAATCCCTGCTCTTCCGACTATACACAAGCCGTGTACAAACGATCCACGCGTGCGCGAGAAAGCCCTCGTTTATGCAAATACAGAGACTCATCTTGATGTAAGATATGTACATGGTAGTTCTAAGCTGTGAAGGCGAATCAAGAATAGGAAAGTCTCTGAATCTTTTTTATTTCGATGGACTAGGGTATTTTTGCCGCCACGATTTCAACTAGACCACTTATATTGCACCGTATAGCCTCTATACGTGTAAACTACGAAAATTGTATTCTTCTACATTCTTGCTTCGAAAGCTTGTAGTAATTGGTAGGTACATTATTGTGTGGGATAGTCGTTGGCTCTGGAGTCACGATTCCAACGCGCGTGAGTTATTCACGCATACTTAATATGTGTAATGCGCCGCATATGGGCCCGCACGTTTGCACGGGATTCTTCCTAAAAACAGATTCAAACAAAGCCATTAGGAATCATTACCAGCTTGCGGGGACGTGTAGTAAATTATTTAAATTCTTCGCTAGGGCTATTATTCTCGCGGATTATCATTTATACTGCAGCAAAATTACGCAAAACTCTCGATCATCCAAAAGCTTCGAAATCTATCGATCCTCTCATAGGCTGAATATTTTCATACTACACGCATGGCACACTTGACTCCGACTTCTCCTTTCTCACCACACGAGATCTGTATACATGATTAATGCATGAGAGATATTTTCGATCCTCGCGAAGCCATATAGTCCACTCACACAGTCGAAGAGGAGCAGCCACAGCAACAGAAGAAGAAGAAGGTGAAGAAGGAGAGAAGTTAAAGAGAAGCTGGACACAACGGTCCCGAGAGACTTTCTATACTGCCCCGTATCTCCCATACGCATACACGCACAGAGAGCCCGGACCGGCGAGTTTATTTGATTATATAGGCGCGTCAGGCCAACTTTCAAATGCGGATGATCGATCGACGAGTGTGTTCGCCGGGCGCATAATGAGACTTTTGGCTTTATATTCCGCGAGAGAGCATCTCGTCGTAATGTGAGTCGCCCGTCTCTGTCGCTGCGATTTCGAAACCGATGTACCCGCGCTCTCGTATATTATACACCGTCGATGCGGTATATGTATATAGATTGCTTCCGTTCTCGGGTACACACGTATAGATGAAATCATAACGTGGGAATGATATCTTGATGGGCGCCGCTTCACTTTCTTTTTCCTCCATTATAATGTGTGTGTGTGTAGAGGCGACTTGTTGTGTCGGGGGAATCGATTCGCTAGGGTCATGCTAATGGCTAACGGTAACATCCTTTTATGTACGAGATTATTTAACTTAACGAGCTTGATACTTACGCTTCTTTTCCTCGGCCGCATGATTAATTTGTACGTAAACAAATCACGATGTTGATTTTCCGCGCCGAGGAGAGGATGTGAAAATTGGATCGACGTAAAAATGTACACGCGTGTGTATTTACGAGCTAGGCGTCGTGGACAACAGCACTCGCGTAATCAAGCTTTGGTGGTTGACAAAGAAAAATTAATCTCTAGTCATTAGCGAAGCGTCGGAGAGGTTTTATGAAGGCATATAAATTTCATTAGGTTTATTTATGCATCGGGTGGCCCGTGAATGAGTAGGCGATTGTGTCAACGGAGATATAGCTAAGCGAGATTTGCGTGTAGGAGCTTTTTCGAAAAAATTCAGGAGGCGATATTGAAATTTTCGTATTAATCAGACGTTGAAACTATTCATGCAGCTCCTTTGCGTGTACGTTATGCTAACGAGTGATTCTTTAAATCTATAATTTAAGCGAGAAAAGAGATTAATGAACGATCCACTGATTGATTGGCAGCGAAATTACTTCGAAATTCAGTTTCTTTGTAAACATCGACCCAGATGCATAATACACTCTTGACACTGTGCGCAACTGTATCCTCGGAGCAACTATTAATTACAAGCTCCTATTAAAAACGGTTATTAAAAAAAAGACGCCCATATCAAAATTTCAACGTTTGCCTGGTCGCGCAAATAGGGGCTATTCGCGAGCTTATGAAATATACGCGCAGAGCGGCGCGTCTGCGAAATTAAAACCTTCGAGGATAAAACTCGTGCCTAGGGAGAATAAGCGGACAATCACGAGTCGTCTACTCCCCTTGGATCTATACGTAACATCTAGCATCGCACGAAGCGGTACATCGAGCAGCGGTGTATCATTGCACTGGACGTACGTGCATAATGCCGAGAGTAACTCCTCTCTGGAGAGAGTCGATCAGGAGTTGGTATCATACGTGTCCGAGGAATCTTCTGTTTTATCGCCGCCTTTCATACGCTCCCGATGACAGCTTGGAATTCGGTCGACTATAGATCTAGATTACGTGTGCAGGTTCTTCAGGCTTTCTAAAATTGATTTCTGTGCAATAAAATTTGTGTAATATTTTATAGTCGCTTTGAACCATCGAATGATTGAACCTTGGTAATCCCTAGAAAAGTGATTTGAAGGAAATTATTCTTAATCGAATTTTTCAAAATCGAAAAATAATTTGAAGCTCTCCAAGTGCACACGAATCACCCCAAGACAGAGAGTTAGAAAGAGACGGAATAGTCCTCTCTCGAGCTCGACTCGGAACTCGAAGCCGCGGCGCAACAACGCATCGAGGGATAAAAAGACAAAGCGTCTCGGGTAATCGTTCGCTTGGTCGTGCGCTGCACAGCCATCAGAAATCGTCGTCGTCGAGCGTGGGCGGAGTTTGCACGCGCCGCCGTGGAAAATGAGCCGCTCTCGGATAATTCGTAGTCTCGGCTTCTTGACCTTCCGAGATGCAGCATACGATGCCCGCGCGATGCTTTTCCACTTATGAAATATATATATATATATATATATATATATATATATATATATATATGTATATACACATACACCTCTACTATAGCATTTATTACGTTATTATTGCCATTGTCGGCACTTTACGAGGTACCCGCTCGCGCGAGACCGGTAATGGCGCGATCGTTTAGCTCTGTTTTCTGGAGGAATTAAGTGCTTCTCGTATCGGAAAGGAGGAAATTTTATCGCGATAGCTCACGAGGAAAGTATTTCGTTGATGGCGATGCGAGTCTCGTATCGAAAGTGGCCCACGCGGTTTTATTGGACGCCGTTAAACTCAAACAAGATTCGTTCTATTGGCCGAGGAAGTACGTGTGTGATGGATGAAGTATTAAATTGTTTTTAGATAGTTTTTAATGCTTTACGATATGATAGTCGTTAATAAAACGCGAAATAACGCAAGACAAGAAATTAATTTCAAAATCCTCGTCGAATCATTACCGATAACCAACAAAAAGCGAGGATTTCATATAATGATCCAAACGAGCTACTTACTCTCGAAAATTTCTCCGTTCAGCCAACAACATATCAATTAAATGCCCGAAATTCCATTTCATTAAGCCTCTTCTCTCGATCTTGAAAAAAAATGAACATCCGCAACTCCACAATGACCCATCAATGCGTGTCCCCGGAGCCTGCAGCAGCCTCATGAATGAAGCAAGCCGCGTTTAGTACGACGAAATAAACCTTTCCCCGAGAAAGGATAAATCTGCCCCGAAAAAGGACACATCGCTCGGCCGAAATCCTCCAGTTGCGAATAAAACAAAAGAGAAAAGCATCGCGCACGCACCGGCAGCATCCCGTGTCCGTACCTGCCAGCGCGTATAACCCGAAAAAAAGAAGAAGCAGCAGAGAGAGAGAGAGAGAAGGAGCGCTTATACGAGATGATGACAAAAAACCGAAGAGGAAGAAGCCGCATCAGGACGATCGCACACGAGTAGCGGTGGTGGCGGCGGCAGCAGCGAAAGAAGAAGACGAGGAGAGAATGTGTATATGTACACAGGTTGACGCGCAGCACGCTGGTCACTGGGGCGTTGACCTGCGCCCGCTCAGTCGGGTGTAGCCGTACACGCACGTGTGGACCAAACGACCGCCGCCGACACAACGGAATACCTTGTGTGTGTATGTGTGTATCGCCGATGCTGTCGTTGCGGAGATAGGATCTTCTGATGATGCGGTGCATACCGGTGACGGAAGTAAATTAAGTTTGATTGATTTCGCTGGAATCCGATATTTTGTTTCTCCGAGAAACTGCAGCGATGTATGCGATGAGTATTAGTATAGTGTAGGAGAGAAAACGAAAAGTTCGTGGGCCTGAAAATTCAACGATACGATTGTAAGAAATGAGGAATCGAGGCGAACGACGGAGGCAGACGAAACGCGAGAGAACCCCTGCGGAAAAGACACGATGAGTATACAGAGAGAGAGCTTAATCTCGATGGCGCGCCTTTAAAGCGCTCGTATCGCTGATTTCTCCATTTGTGGGATAATAAAACTTTGGCTTTCGGCCCGCGTGCAGTGCGAGAAGTCGGTCGAAGTTTATGCTTTTTTTTATATTTTCTCTTTTTTTATGGACGATTACGAGGTGCCGCGCGAGGATTTCATCGGAATAACTAATGGTTCGTTATATTCTTCTCTTTTTCGGCTTTCTCGCGCGTACAAGAGAGAGAGAGAGAGAGAGAGAGAGAGAGAGAGAGAGAGAGAGAGAGAGAGAGAGAGAGAGAGAGAGTGAGAGTGAGAGAGAGAGGTGAAAGCTTTTTGTACGGGATGGAACTTCGGAATTTTAAAATATATGCGGTTGAACGATTTTTGAGTTATCGACGTTGGAAGTCCGTTTAAAACGAGACGCTCGGCTAATTATAATATGTATAATGTAACCTGTGAGCTTTATATAGTCGAATATTTTAATTCCTGCCGTTTTAATAGACTTTGGGTGTTTCGAAAATTGTATCTGATGATTTGGTTTGTTAATTTGAAACTTATTTTTTTTCGAAGAATTCGGTGACTATTACAGGGTGATAATTGATCAAGATATTTGAACTTTTCTAAAACTTTTTAACGATTTTGTATTCTAGATTGTTACGACTTCTCTAATCAAAAGATTAATGACCAGCTCCGATAACAGATCAAGAATTTTGGAATCATCAAAATCAAATTAACAGTTTGGCTTATTTTTGAATTGTTAATTTCGACCTCTCTTTTTCCAAAGATCAACGACTCACTTGTGAGTTCAACGTCTCCCTCAGCACCGTCTCACCCCGACGAACCAATTCCTCTTCTCCCCCCAAAATCTCGCGAACCGCTGTACACAGTTCATTCCTATACATCATACCAGTCGAAAATTCATGCTCCCTTTCTTATAGAACAGGCGAACTGGATCGTTGCCAGCGATTCTCCGACGTATAGCAACAGCAGCGGCAGATCCTCTCTCTCTCGCTCGCGCGCGACTGGTGCAGCTTGATTTATTGCCGGATCCGCGGCGACGACGTGTCCTCGTTATATGTACCCGCCGAATATTCACGCGCGCGCGGTCCTTTGATCGGCCTCTCGCTGGAATCGACTTTTTTGGCCTCTCCGTGAATTTTCTCGCGGGCACTTATGCGACATGTCGGCCTCTCGACTCTTTGTATCTCGCGATGACAAAATGTTGCGGCTGTTGTGGGAATGGAAACGAGGGACACAATTATTTTGCACTTCGCTCATCGCGTTTTCTTCCAAGAAAATATTATGTATAGAAGTGTATTATACATGAAAACACGCGTGTTTACATCGAAGGGAGCCGCGCAACAAAAGAACCGAGTCAACCAAGGCAAGTTCAATAAAGGCGGCGCAAAAAAGCTCCGCAGCGCGCGGAGAAAAGTCCGGAGGAAAAAATTGAAAACGTTCCGCAGACGTACGTGCCGCTCGAAGATTATACCGCTGCTTGCGCGAGCCGATCGAATAGTTTACGGCTCATCTCTCTATCCTCTCTCTCTCTCTCTCTCTCTCTCTCTCTCTCTCTCTCTCTCTC
>QLSS01000078.1:313981-342280 GCA_024372645.1 Trichomalopsis sarcophagae
AGAGAGAGAGAGAGAGAGAGAGAGAGAGAGAGAGAGAGAGAGAGAGACAGACAGACAGACAGAGAGAAAGAGAGCTGCTTGCTTGTGTGTGTGTGTGTGTGTACACTTGTGGATCAATATCATGAATGGCCGAGGATGGTTTCTTTTTCGCACAATGGGGCTCTGTAACGTGTACTGTGGTAAAATATTTATTATAACCTGATTTTTTTCATCTACGCGAGTGCGTCATTTTATTGACGCGAAAGAGTTTTTATTGTGAGTTTCGAGGTCCTTGTGTAACGGATCTATCCATCATATAAAACAGACAAAAAAAAATTCACCAGAACTTCGAAAATCACTCGCCGCGATAAAACCGCCCGCATTAGCGGCTAAACGACACCGGCTGTAGGCGAAAAGTAGAGAGGAAATAGAGTCAGAAATAAGAAGACAGACATCGCCGCGGGTAGTCACACGCAGCCACGTGTGTCTCGCGCGCACCAGTGTGGGTTATAGTGCGCTGCCGCAGCTCTGTCCCGTTAGCTCGAACCCTCCTGGATCACTCGCTTCTTCTTCTTCTTCTTCTCTCGTTTGCCGGGCTGCGACATGCAACTACGAAATATACTTGTACCCCGTCTTTTATTGTTCCTCCTACCTCTATTTCTTCTCTTTCACTTATTCCTCGCGCAAATTGTCGTTCTCTCTCTCTCTCTCTCTCTCTCTCTCTCTCTCTCTCTCTCCCCCCCCCCCTTTGTGCTGCGGTGAATAATCGCGAAAGGCGCTAATAAATTTTTTGCCGATTCAAGAGCATTTACAAGAAGAATTAGAGCAGCGAAGGAGAAAGACGCAAGTCACGGTTTGCATACAAGTAGTCGCTGGACGTATGGTCAGACGAACGTAAAAAATCGTCGTAATTACAAGCGCAGCACGTTGACACTCCCGCGTTCGACGTAAAAGTTTCTCTTCTCATTCTGCTCGGCAAATCACGCACGAGACCCACTACATTTTTTCCCTCGCAACGAGTTGTTCGGCCATTGAATTTCCCCCCGTATAGTGTCTTGCGAAATTTCCATGTAAATCCTTTTCTTCGAGCAGATCGGCAGGAAAAAATTAAGAGCAGACCTTACGCACACGATCCATCGCGAGCGGCACACAAAAAGGTGAGATGCCGATCTCGTGTGTGTAACCTTTTTGTCGCTGCAGGTCTGGAGTTTGCATGGAAATGATTTTCACGCTCTCGGCGGCGGGCCGAAAAACCTGTTGAAAGAGACCGCTTATCTTCAACGAGTATCTACGGCTATGGAGTCTTCGTTTTTTGCCTTCTTCTTTCTTTTTCTCGCGCTCTGGGAAGATACACAAGCTCTGCACTTTCTCATTTGCATTTTCACTTTCTCTAGTACGGGGAATCGGAGAATATGCGCCAGGAGGTGCGTTAAGGGTTTTCGCTGAATCGATGAGCGTTTATAATGCAAGAAAGTTAAGAGCTGCCTTTGCCTTTTTTGTTGCGGACGTATGTAGGTGATTGGATTAATTGATTTGAGAAATGCATGACAGTTATGTTGGCCATGGGAGTGTGTATAACGTTTATGTATCGCTTCAATGAAATTCCTTTGTTTTAATGTAAGATGCAAAAATTATTAACGTATTGCACACACACAACTTTCTTCATATTCAGAAGTTCATAAGAACCGCGTACTTTATTTTCATATTTTCTTCGAATATGCAGCGACGGCTGTGCGCAATCTTCCGCGCTATTTCATTATCAATCATAAATCCACTGAGCAATAAAACACAGGCAGGTTTGATAATAATGTCGTCATCGAAAATTATTGCCTATAAAATTTCGAAATCGTAGCAAGAAATTAATGGCCAATCATTATTGCTTTTTATCCGCGATTTTTTTTCGGAGACCCCCAACTGCATTGGACAAATGGGTTACCTAGAAACGGTGTACACAATATGCACAGTCCAATAATTTTAAAGCCCGCATCGTATAATAATCACCACCTCTTAACAGGCATCATATTCGCGAATTTTCGCGAATCCAAGCCGATAACATCCCGCAGCCTCCTTCCCAGGCATAGGGCAATTAATCATCTCATCAACGCGGCCTCAAAAACCGCTACACAGCAGCAGCATCCACCTTTCACAAAATATCCGTCTCTCTCTTACGCGTACGCGCGACAATATACCGTCGAGGGGGAAAGTAGTGTCGCAGCTGGCACACACGGCGAGAGAGTCGGTGCAAGTATATACGGTGTATATGACGCATGAAGAAGAGAGAGAGAGAGAAAGAGAGAAAAAGAGAAAGATAAGGGCGTCGAGACGATGGTTACCGTTGGGTGGCGCTGGACTCGGGACGCCTGGAATGCCGTTTAGCAGCTTCCCTCTCCTGTGGCGAGTGCATGTGCGTAGCCGAGAAGAAGAAGAAGAAGACGAAGAATCGTATGGGTGTACTCTGTATGAAGAAGAGGGAAGAAGAGAACCTTTGGTTCGGCTCTCTGTTACGCGTCTTTTATTCGCGCGCGTGTGCGAGAGATCCTCTTTCCCTTTGGCGTTTCCGGACATTCTCTCCCCCTCTATCACTCTCCTTCTTCAGCCAGGCTTTGTCGTGCTTTTAATCCTTATCGCCACGACTGTGTAACTCCTTCCTGGACCCTTTTCGTCGTTACATATTCATTTGCGCCATCTTCGGGGCGTGTTTTTTACTTGACTTTGTTGAAGCGTGTTTTTATAAACAATTGCGCTGCCGAGAAAGGTATGCTTGACATTCTTCGCCTCGTCTGTGTAAATACATACCCGACGTTATTTGCGCGGGCTTTTTCGCAACGTCACTTAAACAAACGATAATTTTAAATTATACCGTTTTGGAAATTAAAACCCTTCAACGACGCCAAACTTCCAAGTTAACCTGGCCGAAGCGGACCTTAACCGCGCGTAATTGCCTGGCACATCGTAATGCAATTTGGATCCATCAGGACTTCTTTTTGTTATCCCGAAAATCGCAGTCTCTTTTATGATCCCGTTGACAGCTCCGAGTTTCCTCCAGTAATAAACAAGAATAAAAAAAAGGAACTCTTGTGTTAATTATGCGCCTTTTTCACCGCTTGCACTCTTGACGGAGAAAGGTTAAACAGTTTGCCCGAGTGTAATACAGACGTAGAGTACGGGACACAGCGCGTAATCAAAGAAAAAGGCATAACATAAAGGCATAAATATTGCACAATAAAGTTTGTGCTCTTAAGTGGGTGTTTTTGGGTGTTTTACCGAATGCATCGGATATGCGCCGGCACGCGAAGGTGGATTGTAACGGGGAGCGATGGGAAATTATAAGCGTTTTTGTGAAAAATGCCAAAATCACGTGTGTGTATATTATTAGTGGCTTGCGTATATGCGCCGTTCCTGTCATTACAGAGAAAGTTCAGGAGGACTGCCAAAATCGATCATTTTCGCATGGCGGTTATCTTCCTGATTACAGAAAATGAAAGCCGCGCGTATATACTCTTCGAATGTGCGTTAATCAAAAATATGACTTTCTTTTTTATGACATCTCGTTCTGCGCGCACGGCCAATTAAAATACACGAAAAAAGGGTCGCGGGTGATTAAGGATGTCCAATAAAATGCTCTCGATTTTTTAAATTGACCATCTCAGTATTCAAATAAAGCGCGAGGTGTACTAATTATTTTCGGAACGTCTCCTTGTAAATTAAAAAATTCTCTTGATGAACGATCGGCTGACCTTTCCTAAACGTGCGCGTGTGTGTAAACCACCGCAAACCTCATATATCTCGTCTCTCACGTATCCGAGGAAAGGAAGAATCATCAAACACCTAATGAGTTATCGGAACGCAGGGAAATAAAATCATGACCCCGACGCCGCGATCGAAGCTGCTAATAAGCCGCGGCAGGTCGCTTTGAGCGCTGCCTACACAATCTCAGCTGCAGCAGAAGCAGCAGCTCCGATCATTATACACGAGAGAGTAGCCCTTCGCGCCGTGAAATTTATGACAGTCGAGAGAAAATGACGAGGGCATAGTTCGTTATACATTAATCGTTCTCTCTATAGTCGTCCTCGGCGCGCACTTCACGCGTGTGCTTAATCCCTCTGCGATACAGCGCTTTCTCGATTAAAACGGAGCTTTTCCTTTCTGCGTTTTCTAATAAAATGATTTATTGTTGCGTACCGAGATGTAACGGGCGCCCGACGACATGCGTGGGTAATTTCGTGTTCGGATTATACTATACAGCTCGTTTTGGATTCCCTAAGCGAGCTCTTTAGAAGGCTGTATATCGTGGGATTTTGAAAAATTAGACAAGCTTTTTTCGATATTTCTGGAAAGAGAGAAGATTAGAGTTTAGAGTGCGTGTTTATTGAGAGAGAGAGAGAGAGAGAGAGAGAGAGAGAGAGAGAGAGAGAGAGAGAGAGAGAGAGAGAGATGGGAGATAGTTTTATTGCCGGCGTTTAACGAATTGGAGAAAGGGGACCTTTTTCGGATTTTTTCCTCTCGTCTGCGTAATTTTTATGGGCATTTCTCTATTAATTTTCTCTAGTAGCAACACGAGGATTTAGATTTTGGTGGATAAATCACTCATTTACGGCGATAGTCCGTTGAATAATATTTCATTTTCCATTAATCAAACTTTAGAAGCAATAGCCGCACGAAAAGAACATGCGTATAGAGTTGCAATAAAAGGCTCGACGAAATTGCAAGTTTCAGCGCACATATTATACCTGCATTTGCAATAACGTATCACGTATAAACGCTGCGCGAGTTCACTTCGCAAACATCTTGGACGCGTTATATTGCTTTAATAAATTAAACTTATTAAGGATTTAAACATCGTACAACCAAGTTCTTGATGATCTAATTTTATATCATCGTTACGAAATCTCGTCTACTCCTCGGGCCTCAATTAAAAGGGGATAAAATATTTTATTTCCTTTTTGATCTGCGTTTATAGCTTCTTAATGCGGACTCGCATACGTTACCGCTTCTTAATAAGGGATAACAAACCCTTGCAGATGCCGTAAAATACTTCAGTATTTTTCATCGAATTCTTATGGCGCGTTATGCAATGTGTTTAATTGCTTGTTCTATAGAAACTATATGGTTGATAATACATCTAATTATAATAATGCGTCAATGTTAAAAAAACGGCTAAAGCGGCATCAAATCAAAGTCACGAGAGCCGAACAACACGTTCGAATTTCTGAATGTCTTCATCATCCGAGGCTCGCCGGCTGTCACAAACAGGATCACAGTCTCGATAGCTACACGTCCAGCGGACATCAGTCGAAAAATCCCGTTTGACAACCCCCGGCCGCACAGTAGATCTACGCTTACACACACTCCTCAAAACTTTCGTGTATAAATCCCCGAGATAACCGACATAATATACTTACCGATCACCCGTGAAAAATCCGGCCACGTAATTGGCCATTAGAAAAGCGTGAACAGCCGATAATAACGGCACACTTTCGGTCCCGGCATTTCTTATGCTCTGCTCTGCTCCCAACGCGCGCGTCAGAAAGTTCGCTGCTCGACGATCTAAATCGCTCCACATATGCAAAATATCCTCTTGATGCCGCACGTGTATAGCCTCTGGTGAGCTGGCGATTTTAAAAAGGTCGCGAAAACTGCAGCTTATCGCTGCGGGCCGAATCGATTACGCCCTTGCCCTTTCATTATCTGATTTCTTGCTGCGGAGATCTACGACTATGCCGAGGTTCAATTAAACGCGCGAAGCGAAAAATTAAGAGTTGCTGTGTGGTTATCTGAATCGAGTGACGTCGCGGCTCCAGGCGGTTACTGCCTGTGGGCTGTGTGTGAGCGTTACGGGGATCTGTTGCGGCTTTCGATTTTTTGAAAGATCGATATGATTTAAATATATGCAGTGCACCATCGTTTAGGCTTAAAAGTGCGATGTTATTTTTACGCACTTCCTGAACTACAAATTTCCATTTAACTATGTATCGATTGCAATGAGTATCTGCATGCGTTCACTGCAGTAAAACCTATCAAAATTCAAAACTTAAGCTCCCGTATAAAGAGTTATAAATTACGTTATAACCGAGGGTAATGAAACTTCTTTAATCGGCCTAAATTGTTGCTACCAAGTTAATTAACCACGACTGCGCATAATAAAACCAACTTTTCGAATGCAATCCTCACTAAGCTATCAGTCAGCTGGTAAAAAAGATTTCGCCAGTTCAACTACCGTTACAAATGCAGCTAAAGTTCAGTTTTTGTGACTACCTACATTAAGTAACGGGAACCTTTTTCGAAACAGGTTTCCCGCGTCTATACCTCAAAAAGAGACTTTCTACTTGTAAAATAATGGCGCTACATTCCCTCATTTTTAGCATCGATAGCAAACACATAAGAGAGGAACTATAAAAATAGGCGCATCACACGTTTCTCATATAGATATATTAACTTTCGTCGAACTCCTGAACTCTCATTATGTAAAGATCACGACGCGAGTACGACTCTGCGACGACCTATCTTAGCGAGAGTGAATTAAAATGGAAATTTCTCTGGATGCATATGATATATGCGACAAAGTCACACGGTAAAAATACCGTTCGCCTATGAGCTTACATATGCCTATAATGAGTGCTTCTAGTTTCAGCTTGAATTTATCGCCGCGGCTGTGTTTTATGGATTAGGAGTCTACCTAGAGGATTTTAATAGGCTTTTGATACTACTTTCAAATTTATATATCGGAAAACTTTTCGGTTTCACTTCTCAGAGAGCCCGCGCTGATGCATAAGCGCACTTTCTCGTATTCCAGAGACCGCGTATAAACCCGCGATGAAAATTAACCCCGTGTGGCAATCGAATTAGCCGATAAATCACGCGCAAAATTCAAGGAAGCAGCGCATCACACCGACACATTACACACAGGCCTTCAATCTAATTTCTCGCGAGCATAGTCTATCATCAAACGCGCAGCAATGACACGTTTCGCGCATACGTATAATACAACGCGCCGAGTCTCGATCGGCAAGTTGCGAGTCTTCCTGCACAGTATAAGTACTCGACGCCCCTTCTCTACGCCCGGCGATGCTCGACTCGGCTAACAGCGCATGTCTGGGCGGCTCCTCTGCGCCGCGACACGATAGGGGGCTAGACCTGGTGGGGAGCAACTATTCTCAACTTATACCACTACCGGCGCCGTGAGTACACTGCTCGAGGGCTTCCGGATTTTCGGCGATGATTGCCGAGCGAGAGTTTTAGTTCATCGGTATAACGGGCGCTAATCTCGAGCGATTAATTTTATACGATTAATTATTCCTATTCCCACGCGCACTTCATGAAGCAGCGCGAACTTTCTATCAGCGCGTGACTGCGCGTGGAGGATGATTCGCCGTCAGCTACTTTTGCCGTCATCGCGACATTAATTAAGACGCGAATCCTTGGCGGCGGCGCGCAAGGACTCGCGCGGAGAGCTTCAAAGGAAAAGAGCCTCCGCGCTTTCTTGGGATTTCACGAGGCGGCCGGCGCGCGCGTGATTAATGAATTAACCGATGAGACATGCGTGTGCAACAAAGACCCAGTCCGACGATGATGGATCTCTGAGAAAACGCGCGCGTAGAGAGGACTCCGGAGTGAAAGAGAGAGAGAGAGTGAATTGGAATAATTGAGGGAGTACGGTGAGCCGTATGGGAACGGAGGTTGTGTTTTTTCGTCCTTCGACATGGTCATATTTTGAGAAATCTATATTTAGACATATGTAAATCAGAAAAAATGAACTACCCAGCGGTAGCGGATTCCCATGCGTAATCCCGTTAAAAAGCGTTCAAGCACCCCCAGCAGTCTCGAAAATCGATCGCATTACCATAAATTAAAATCACCCCCGAGAAAGCCCCAAACATAAACACACTATTCTCACACTCCCCGCACACACCCGCAACAACGACAACGATAATCTTCCAGCCGGCTACTGTGCAGTGCGGTCCTTTAAAAGAAGGAAAAAAAGGCCAAGAACCGTAGCAAAGGGGGAAAAGCCCGCAGGCGCAAGTATACACGGCGGTGCTCTCGCGTGAAAGTGACACGCCTCGAAAAATGCGCAGCTCCAATAGTAGCGCACTGGCGGACTGTCCCTACGGCGGCGACTTGCGCTATAGAGGATCGCCGAAAGGTGGTGGTAAAGGCAAGCGTGCGCGCGCGCGAGCCGAATAGAGGAGGCGGCACAGTCGTAGCCGCGCACTCGCGAGAGCGCTCTCTCTCTCTCTCTTTCTCTCTTTCGCTCGGTTCGGCTCGCTCGCAGTGCGACGATGCGTATTATACTCGTCCACGCGCTATCACTCGCGCGATGACGATCAGCTGTTCCGTCACGCGTCGGCTGCTGCTTTTCTCTTCTTCTTCTTCTTCCTCTTTCTCTCGTAGTGTGTAGTGAAGCGACGGACTGTTGTACTCCTATCGGCTTCCTACTGTATTCGTAGATACTGCTTTTTTGCGCGAGTGCAAGAATTTTAATCGTACAGAGAGTATATCGTGTGATGGTGTGCAGAGTGTGAAAAAGTAAAAAAAAGTTCTGTTGGTGAGATCGAGCGGTGAAGTTCCGCGAGTGAGGATCGAGGCTGGGCAGCCTCGAGGATAACATAGGCAAACTGGAGGTCATTACCGGCTCGTTTCCGATGCGGATGGAGGCGCCGAGCGCCGAGAAACTTGCTCTCTGCTATGCGCCCCACGTGGACATGACCACGGTCATCGAGGTTGAGGTAAACGCTCGCTTATATTCGCGTTACTTTTTTTTCGCGCCGTGGCGCGTTTGCGATAATCGTAATTAATTCGAGCTGGTGCATGCTTTTCGCGGAGTATGAGTGTTGCACAAATTTATTCATACTGTAAACGATTCTACTATCGCAATAATCGTGCGTAATACAGTGCGCTTGAGTTAATTATTTCGATTACTTCATTAAGCGTAATTTTCTCATTTATGCGAAATATGTCGCGACAAAAAATATCAATTACTCGTCGTCGTATAAATAAAAAATGCGGCGGATTCTTGTCTCATTACGCGCACGAACATGTGCGATTCCGAATTGCATTAAGGATATTTTCTGTACTTTAATTAGGCGCAGCTGGTTATCCGTGAAATTATGCTTTATAATCGAAGGATTTCTCTCTCTCTCTCTCTCTCTCTCTCTCTCTCTCTCTCTCTCTCTCTCAATCAATCTTCTCTCTCTATTAATCTTACTTTTGTCTTTTTGGCAAATAAATAACATCTCTCTCTCTCTCTCTCTCTCTCTCTCTCTCTCTCTCTCACTCTCTGTTTTGCGGTTATTAATTAAGAAGGGAACGCGTATGAGCTATAGAACATTTTGTTGGCTTCAAAGTGTATAATACGTACTCTTATTATTTAGTTCACTAATTAAAATAAAATAAAAAATGTATTGTTGCACGATTGTTTTGTTTCTAAATTGACAGTTTTCTATTTGGAAAGCTGGTATTCTTTTTTTTTATTATTGTTGCAAGTTAAACAATTTTTAGGATACTCTTTTCTAATCAAGTAAAAAAATACAGACAAATTCGTCGACTGAATTTAAATGCCTTTGGAATAAGTGGAAGCTTCCGACGAGCACTAATTGATAGCAAGCGCAGTCGGTAAAAGTTTCGATAAAACATAATGGGAAAGTAATTTGTACCTCAGAAATGTCTGTCGCCATCGGATTCGATCAGTCTGCGAGTCACTTACATTACCGTCATTACCGATTGTTATCTTTAGCACCGCCGCGAACTCCGGCATTTTCAGGCAATTAGGCGAAAGTATTCCGTTATTTCGAGACTTGTCGAATTTCCAATTGCCTCGTCTGCAGTCGTCGATAAATTAACACAATCCGAATGTTTATCCCGAACTATCGACAAAAACAATAATTAATATTATTACCCAAGTATAGCACCGACAATTTTTCTAAAAATCCATCTCCTCCGAAAAATAAAAACCACGAACACAAACCAACGCATTCACAAGCTCCGCAGTACAGAAAAACAAACCCTTTTGCGCATAAAAGTCCAGAACCAACTCACATCCTGCCTCTCTTACATCCCGGCTAGAAATAAAGCGAGTAGGAAACAAACGGAAAAGACGCGAATAATGGGCAATGCGAGCGTGCGCGCATGAATTGCACAGTTTGCGCGGATAATCGCGCGCGCTTCGAGCGGATGCATCCCTTTGATTATGCAAGTCCGGCGGCGGCGTCGGCGAGCGGCCATGAAGATATTACAGATCTTATCGCGAGGGCTGCACGCGCGCGCCGAGGATATGTACCGGCTAAAAGGGGGGCGACTCTTGTACCTATATACAGCCGCGCGTGCATATCCGCGACGGATCTTTATGCGAGCATAAAACTCGGCTTTTTCGGAGGTATTGAGATGTAAGTGCCGTGTGTGTGGATGTACGTTCGTGGACCAGTTCGTGCTCGCGAAACGAATCTGGTGATTATGATATCGGGTGGGTTTGGATATTCGGATGGGTATGTTTGAGGGAAACAATTACCCTGGTAGAAGAATTAGCTTAGGCGTTGGCTTGCTTAGAAAGAATAACCTTATTTCTTTCATTAAAAATAACCCAATTTTTAACTAATTTTAAGCTTATAATGAGTTAATATGCGGGTCGAATGCGACCATAACCTATATGTATAAAGTGCAGCGAAAGAGACAATAAATATATGGAAATAAGTCCAGTTTTGCTACTCGGGGGTTTTTGCGGTCGCAGAACACGAATATCATGACGGCAACGCTCTGCTAGGTTCCTGGTGCCCAGGGTGGCCAGTATCGACATCGTCTCCAACAGTTTCACGGAAAATTAACGACATATTTCGTCGTGACTCGTTGATTGGGGGTTTTCGAGGTCGCTGAACACGAATATAGCGACGGCAACGCTCCCTGAGGTACCTGGTGCCCAGGGTGGACAGTATCACGTCGTCTCCTGGATTTTTGAGAGATATTGAAACATACTCAGCCAAAACTTGTTACTCGGGAGTTTTTGCCATCGCAGAACACGAATATCGTGACACTATTGCTCCTTGAGGTACCTAGTGCCCAGGGTGAATAGTACCAACGTCATATTCTGGAATTTTATGGGAATTTAATAGTAATTAAGTAAAATACGTTACTCACGGATTTCTGGGGCCACTGAGCATGGATATGGTGCTATACTTAAGATAATTCCAGAAGACGATGTTGATACTGTCTACCCTGGACACCAGATACCTAGAAAGCGATTATCGTCACTTTACTCGTATACAGTGACCTCAAAAATCCCCAATCAAAGAGTCTCGACGAAATATGTCGTTATTCTCCGCGAAACTCCAGGAGACGACGTGATACTGTCCACCCTGGGCACCAGGTACCTCAGGGAGCGTTGCCGTCGCGATATTCGTGTTCAGCGACCCCAAAAACCCCCTAGTAACAAAACTGTACCTACTCTCATCAATATTTACCGCGCTTTTTTGGTTTGCTGCATTATTATTTGCATTTAAGGTTACATCTCTTCTTTAAAAACAATATGGGCAAAAATAACCTTATTCTTGCGTTAAAACGATGTCGCTGTTAGCCAATTATAACCCAATATTCTTCGCTTAGATAAGCTAATTCGACACTTATAAGCTTATTTTCGGGTTAAAATTGGTTGCGATTTCTACCATGGTTGTACCTAATTTATTGATATAATAAATTATTTTTTTTTATAAAATGCATGAGGTGTCTTATTTTCTATTTTTTGTCATTTTGACACTTCTTTTAATTCTTAATTTCCAAGATGAACATTTAAGTTTATATATCCTTTCTTAAAAGCAATAGCTTAAAATAACCTTATTCTTGTTTTAAAACGATGTCGCTGTAAGCCAATTATAAGCCAATATTCTTAGCTAAGCTAAGCTAATTCGACACTTTTAAGCATATTCTTGGCTTATAATTGGTTGCGATTTCTACCAGGGTAATTGGCAGTAATTTTATTGCCTGTTTTTTGAGTTTTGGCCCGTATGTAAACTTGTTATTTCTGTACGTGGTAATTTTTCATTCAAGAGGGAAAGTAAACAACAAATTAGTCGCGGGGCTGATTGATAGAATCGATACTCTCGATGAGTACTAAGTAAGCACTTTGAATAATGAATTGCTTATTTAAATAATATACGGAGTCGAGGTGTTCGGTCGACTGCTTAGTTTATGCAAATACACTGTCGTTCCAATCACTCATTGTTTCCATTCAACTCCATTAGTTCATTGACTCAGATATATACCTGCTACATTATTCATTTTATTGGAAACCATATAGCTTTGCTCAAAAAAAATCGATCTCCAGATTCCAACAGCTCATTACGACCTTTGCTCGCCTAACACACTTTCTGAAGAGTGTACAGTGGCGTCCCGGTGACTAATATCGCAGCTCATATTCGCGCAACCGCAAAATACCGACACTGTACGAATACCAATATCCCCTCGAGTGTGAGGGGCTGGAAAATCGACTCCCATTACACGCAGCCATGGAAAAGCAGTTGACCGTTTTTAATATCGCATCATCTGAAGCTCTGTGTCCGCAGGCCTTTATAAAAAGGCTTTTCACCTCTCGCCTCGCGTCGTTCTCGGAATATTTCAATTATACACACTCGGCGCCTTTTTTTCCTTCCATCGATTCGACAGCGCACACAATACTGAGACAAATTAAATACTGTTTCTTGTGTATATAGAAAGCGCGCAATTTTTTTTTTTTTTTTTGCAACAGAGGCAATACTTGATCAAAATTGCCAGGGGGGAACGCAATACAACACTTTCGCACGATCCTTAATTTTCTTTTTTAATCGAAGACACGGCGTAATTACGGGATCGCTTAATCAATCCCGATCTAGAACATCTGAAAAGTCGCCTCTCTGCGCGCGGAACAAAAAAAACAAGCGAACGAGGTCCTCGCCAAAAACGTGAGAATCATCGCCGTCGCTCCAGATATACACGCGCGCTTACCTATAGTCTCTCAAATAGGCTTACGATGACGCAGATGCCCCGGAGGTGAGAAAATCATCGCAGGATTTATGAATGGCCTAATCGAAAAGGAGGCGAGAGAGAGAGAGAGAGAGAGAGAGAAGCCGTCCTGCGGTGCTTTATTAGCTCCTAATAACGACTTATTGGATTATCGCGCGAGATACGATCCGATGCTACGGTTTTTCTGGACCGCTACGAGCGCCTTTCTTGCTTTGCGCTTTTTGTCACACTCGAAGTGCGATAGTTTCGCGTGATTTCGTTAACGAGCGCTCTTGTGTGCAGTGACTTTCATTCATTATTAATTTACGTTATACGAGAGCTCGTATAATATTCGCGTACGTCGCGAGATCGGCATCTCGATAAAAAGGCTGCGTTTAAAAGAACATACATCTCGGGCTACGCAGTATCTTAACAAATTAACGATTTAATAAACATTTGTCAATGCTTCCCCGGCGCTCATTAAAATCATAAATAAAACTTTCACAAAATCATCAATAACGAAAAGGCATATCCACTCCCCCTTAACCTCTAACAGTATCGATACCCCTCATTTCTCTTTATCAACTCCTCTCTCGCTCGCTGCATTCTCCTCATCTTCCCATGAGTCCGTGCACCCGATGTGTGCACAGTTATATCCTCGGCGCAGCCGACGAAAGTCGATAATAAGCATCGCTGGAAGATCCTCTCGCTCTTTCTCTCGGCGACACACCTACATTTTCTGCCCGTGAGCTATTTGTGTTGCGACAGGTTGCTACTCCCCGGATTTGCATAGTTTATATGCTTCTCTCTCTCTCTCTCTCTCTCTCTCTCTCTCTCTCTCTCTCTCTATCTCTCTCCCTCTCTCTCTCTCTTTGCGACGGCAGCTACACATTACGATGCATACGTGCTCCCGCGTCTTCCTCGTTCCTCTTCTCTTTCTTCTTCTCCTCCTGCTTATTCTTCTTTTTTCCATAAATTGCAAGCGCGAGATTTTTGTTTTCGCTCTGCCACCCGATTTCTTTGCGGTAAATTATTATCGCGATGGGACTGGCCTTTTTTGGAGAGAGCCCGAAAGTAAATCGCGCCGCTTTCGTGTGAAACTCGCCGAATCCGGCTGTATTAAAAGGCGAGAGTTTACGGCGCACTTAACCGATGTATATTGATCTGGTTTGGAGTCGTTATAGGGAACTCGGTTGATCGGCGTCAAAACCACAAGTGTGTTATTAAGGGATTTGTTTGCACATGGTCAATGGATTGTCCAGGTGAAGTGGGACGATTTTTTTGCGACGCGGCTGATTTAATTGATATTGAGTTATGACGGGGATGTCGCGATTTATCTTATAGCGTCGTGTCTTGGAAAGTTTATGGGGAAGTCGGCCGCGCTCTTGTATGCAAAGTATCTGTTCTGGCTGTACCATATGATATGGAAGTAATTGATTTTTTAAGTAATAGCCCCTATAAATTCGTTGAAATTACATCGAACGCATTTCGGTGTAATGAATTCCAAGAAAAATCGCCGATTCGCAAGCACAACATTCTAAAATCACATTTTACTACTTGCATTTTCCAAATGTTTGTAGAAACTAGATTTTAAACGTATGTAAATATCGCCGTTTGGAAAAATATCGCTAGCAACATTGTACACAAACTCCGATGTTAAAATTCCACCAAAGCGCAGCACAATGCGAAAGGACAGTAATTTATGAAACTAAAACGCTACAATATCCACTTCTCAAAATCCTCAGCTCAGCGCCGGCTAATCCGCGAGAATTTTATCCCCATTCATTTCGGCTGTCGCTCGCTTGGCATTGTTCCTCTGCTGGTGCACCCACGCGTTGCTCGGCTCGGCTCCTCTGTGGCGACCGATAAGCGACCGGTAAAAAATGTATGCGATCGAACTGTATACCGACACAGCAGTCTCGCATAAGCCGCGAATAAACGGGATCTCTCTGGTGTGACGAGAGAGAGAGAGAGAGAGAGAGAGAGAGACCGGGCTCAAACGCGTTATTTATGGAAATGCCATATGCGGTGCGTTTATTCGAGAAGAGCTTCTTTTTTCGCGGCGAGAATGTTTACGAGCATGGGAATCAGTTCATTAAAATTGCGGGATTATAGGTATAGAGGTAGGGCTGGATTTTGAAACGCGCTCGCATTCTGTATAAATATGTTAATGTAAAGGATATGCAGCGCTTGCCTTTAAGTCATTTTTTCGACCCAAAGGCTACACAAAATTTTAACATACTTGTTCAGGCAGTAGTCGAAATTCCAGCATGAGCGGCTCAAGTAAGTAGGCTTAACAAGGCACTTCTGACAAAGCTGGCAGACAACTATACGTACATTCCGCGCGTAGATTGTGATGAGGAAAATCTGTACTCTACCTATCGTCGCTTGTCAGAAACTCTATTGGATTAAAAAGTTCCAAAACTGCTTTGTTTTAGTCCTATACTACGGCTGATTTCGCATAAGCTTCTCAATGCAGTTCAAATCTAAAGATGCGAGTTATTTCACAAATAATAATCCAACTAATTTTTCTTCCCTTTCCAGGACCGTCTAACGGGCCATGGCGGCATCAGTTCACTTGGAGGCGGCAACAGTTCGCCGTACTCGGGTGCCCATCATCACGGGCACCGAGGTAACGGCAACGGCGGTGGCATGCCCCATCACGGGGGCGCCTCGTTGCCCACCGCCTCGGACTTCCAGCCACCCTACTTCCCGCCACCTTTCCCCTCGCATCATCACGCGCCAAACAGTCCCCAGCATCCGGGACTCGGACAGCCCCAACACCTCGACTACCTCGTCGGTGACCCCTACACCCAAACCCTCAACACCTTGCACCAGCACCACTACAACCACCTCAGCGCGGCCGTCACCGCCGGGCAGAGGAGCGGCGATCTCAGGAGGGACACCGAGGCCATCCACGTGGTGAGTATTATTTATTTTTTCTCATCAGGCATATCAAATAATTGCACACCCCTCGCACATCAATGCAGCTGATTCGTTTGATGGAGTTTTTCTTTTTAACGGATCTGTTGTAGCCTGTGCAGAGACGAGGGATTAAAGGGATTCCAGCACCGCAACAAAACTGTTTGAGAGCTTAATTTAATTGAAATAAATCGCGGGTATAAATACACCCTCTAAAGTTATGTTATGCGAGTGGCGCTGAGGTACTCACAGCGATCGAGTTTCCCCTCTCGCATTCTTTAAATCGCCCACATAGTTGACAGCCGAATCACGGTATCCTTGTTTTATTTGAACAAATTTCATTAAACAGCGCGACAGAATTAATGCGCTGCTTATTTCCAACTTAACCGTTCGTTTGATGGAAGCCATATTTTCTGGCGGAAAAAGTTCACATGACCTAACGAGTACCCAATTAAATCTATCAAATAAATAATAGCAAACACAGTCGATAGGATGCGACTGCAAAAATCCAAACAAGCATACGCACGTGTACAAACAAGTTTCTCAGGGAAAAATCTTAATTAGTATCCGCATAACATAAAGGAGGCCTAGTTTGAAAAAAAAAGAAAAATCGAAGCCAGCCATCAGAGACCGATATTTCATCTGCAACTCTTCATTTATAATGCACTAATTGACAAATATCGAAAAAGGTCAGGCAGAGCGCCGAGTTTAACGACTGCGCGCGAAAAGCACCTCCGCACATCAGCCGCCGTGCGAGAGAGTGTCAGACTTGAAAGAAAAACTTTCCCGCGCGTGTGCAGCGCGCGGCGGCCCGACGGACGATAAATCAGCGCAATTAAAAGCTTTCCACGCGATCGATCGAAGAGGATGAATACCATAACGTAGCCTCGTCTTTTCATAATCCTCGGGCCTGTTATTAGCATCTCTCCTCTCTCTGGAACTCGTCGTGTAGAGAGTCTTTACACATACGGTACACACGTGAGAAGAGAATCGCCAACGAATTGGCATTCGAGTACCGTTAAAACGCGCGCCGATGATCTCCCGAGCGTCCCAGCTCTCATC
The DNA here is from genome assembly GCA_024372645.1 of Trichomalopsis sarcophagae. NCBI lineage: Eukaryota > Metazoa > Arthropoda > Insecta > Hymenoptera > Pteromalidae > Trichomalopsis > Trichomalopsis sarcophagae. The sequence goes on from QLSS01000078.1 coordinate 330,908, forward strand.
CGCCGATGCTTTCATACACGGACACTCACACACGTGTGGGCACAGCGAGAGTTCTTTGCTATTCGACGCCGCAGCGGTGCAGCTGTCCCCGGCGCCTTGAAAGACCGCTCTCCGTCGCCTTGACAAACGTATGTGTGCGCGCACAGTGAATTCAATTTTCCGGATGGAATAAGGACGATTTCAGACTTGCTGATACACGCCTTTCAGTCCGCGGCTTTATTTCTTCATTATTGAATTTGTCGTTGTTAGCCGCCGTTGACAGCTTTATGTTACGTTTCGGTTTTCCGGTCTAGATACGTACCACTAGATTGATACGTCTCTCTGTACATCGGACTTGGGCTATGGACTCGAAACGTCAAACAGCAAACTCATTACCCAAAACTCGACCGGCCGAAAAGAAGTAACCCGATCTCGTATCGGCTGTCGCGAGAGAACCGTCGACTTCTCGGATACTTGTCCCATTCGTCGGGCCAATTTGCCGCGGCTTTGAATATCGATCGGGACCGACATCTGTCACCGCTCTGATGCGGACCTCCGTGAACATTAAAATATGTTATCCCGCGTATTATGGGGAGCATTCGCGAGACGCTCGGCGCGAAGATTGCGGTCTAGCTAGACGTGCCTCGACGAACTTTGCGACTCGAGGCGAGGAGGAGCGGGTGTATCGCGATTTCGCATAGTTAGTGAGAGCGCGGTTGCGGCGAGGAAATTTGAAAAATCGAAATTTAATGCGCTTCGTGCATCTCGCTTATATTTGCATACGATTATTCGAATGTTTGGCTCGGATTTATGCGCGAGCTATGGTTATGATTTTCTTCATTTTATTAGCGTGTGTGATTACTGCGCAAGATTTGAATAACCATAAGTAAAATATAAGGATATGCGAATGTTGTTATTTACGCAACCCGAAATAACGAATTAAAAAATTAACGAACCAATAATTATCGCCGAATAAATAAAGTGACAGCTCTCCCTCCGCGAATCGTTACGACCATCCCCGCAAACTCGCGCCGATATAACAGCGTCAGATTTCGTCTAGTCACGCCTCTGGCGCACTGTACACACACACACGCGTAAGATGCGCGTTCCAAAACCATCAGCGCGTTGTAGAACGAAATATACGAGCCGAAAGATGCGATAATGCCTCCTCCTCGCCGATTTTTCTTCTTTCGTCATCCGGGACTTTGCATTTTTGGCTGCACGCAGTAATTTACTTATTAAGTTTCGGGCGGACCTTCTCGACATTCTCGAAGAAGGGGGTCTCCGCATGCCGGGGACGCCCGCTTTGAGCCGTACATGCCAAGAATAACGACGTCAAGGAGGAACAGCTGTGTGCTATATGCACACACACACACGCGGCTTTCGTGTATTTAATAAATTTATCAGCGCCGCTTTGTCGTTCACACAGCTTTTTGGGTAATCCTGTCGTGGAAAATGCGCGTTGCTATCGTATCTCGCTCGTTTGGCTGTATATTTCATCAGACAACGCGCATCATAATCCATCAGGCGATAAGAGGTCAGAATTTTCGGTGAATCGATCCGTTGCGTCGCATCTGACGTACATGGAATATCGCGACTTCGACGGACATCCGCCCGCATATACAGTCGACGACTATCCTCTAGCTCCCTCGCGCATAGGGGTGGCACATAGGCTGGAAATGAATGTGCTTGAGACGCGCCGCGACAATACCGATAATCAGTCGTTCGAGTGCGCCCCCGAAACTGTCGCCTCTCTCTCTCTCTCTCTCTCTCTCTCTCTCTCTCTCTTGTGCCTTGATCGAGGGGAGTTGACGTGCTCTTTAAGAGGACATGGTATAACGCTAAATAACAGTTGTTTGAAAAACAATTTCACTCTCGTGCGTTAAATTAAACCGATACCAATCTCCGCTGAAAATCTCGTTTTTCTTAAAATAAGCAGCTCTGCGAAAAAATCACCCGGCGGTGATGCGCCAAAGAGTAAGCGCGACATCAACACCTGCCTCTCGCGCGAGAGAGTCATCCGTCTGAGCTGCTGTATCTCGAGAGGATCGCGCGCGGCAAATGTAGTACGGGCAAACTTACGTGCCAGCGTCGCTTATTCTCAGCAGACTTGGCTTACTCTCTCGTGTGTGATAATGCAGGAAACTCGAGAGACGTGCTCCTTTTTTCGGTAAATTAATCCCTTCGCTGCTATCGCCACGCGGCTGCAATTAAAAATTTCGGGGAGTAGGAATTTTGGCAACGTGCGCAAAAAGAAACGTGTTTCTCTTTACGGGCGTATCTGTAATGTATCGGTCACATTACACAATGTCATTACAAGCCGTCGGAATGCGTCTGTCGCAACTGGAAAACCACACCGCCAAATAAAACCGACTCGGACTCATCATCTCTCGCCAATTACACAAATCGTCGTCGGCGATCTTTGTACCAGTAGAAGAAAAAAAAACTAGTCTAGTTACGATTTCCGGTGCGAGCCTAACTCTGCACACATACACACATGTATCTCACTGCAGGTATATAGGCAAATGGCCCAGAGGTGTGTACCAGCACGCGCAGCGGAGCCGAAGAAGGAGAGCAAAGGTGGCGGCAAAAAACCAGTCGGCTCGTGTATATCGCGCTGCATTATCTACGATAACGGCCGCAGCAACGTGCGCGGTAAAAACGTTCGCGCCAAGCTGACTGTCGCACTGCTGCTGCTGCAGCCGCGAATAATCGGCCCGAGCGAACTGAGGCTTTTTGCGGCCGAGGCGCTCGCTCGCGGGGCGATTAAGATTCCGAACGCAGAGGCTCCAAATCCAGTCCTTCGGTTCTTAGAATACTTTCAGCGCTCGCCGGCGAGATCGAGTGTAATATAACTTGCACGTCGCCCCAGAGAGTATATGTATGTGCGGGATATATAACGGGAGTATAGGAAGCTTCTTCTTTCGAGGATCAAGTGCACGGCGCGTCGGGGATGTACTCTCGATTGTTGCGCGATAGGTGAAACGATCTTAAAAATATAATTCTTCTCTCGTATAATACGTAATGCAGCACCGGCCACTCGACGGAGGGAGCAAAAACAGCGCGGAGGAATGCGCGACCGATTAAAAGCCCAAGAGAGCGCGCACGCGCGGTGTATAGCCTCGAAACTCCTTCGGCGAAATATTCAGGCAACGATGATCGGGCAGCGGCGCAACTGAACCTGGCCGGAAACTGCCTTCTGATTAATAACCGTGGCAGGATTACGTGCTCTTATGCGTATGTGTGTGCATGTGTAACGGTTCCCCGAATGAACTTTCACGCGCGATGCGCGACGAAGGGCGACGTTCGAGCTGACGAACGTTTTGAATTCTTCGCACGTGTGTGTCTAGAGCTCGACGACTGACGATCTACATATTTCGAATTTCTGTGATTTACGTAACGCGCAATTATAGCGTACATATACACCGCCCAATCAGCGCTATTTAGCCATTATATCACGACATTATCATTTCAAGTTTTCCCGCGGTCAAAGAAAAGTCGGGGAAAAAAGTCATACGGATCCGCGCAGCATCCGGCAATTAATTCCGAATATCCCGTCGTCCTTCCAGTCCTGCGTAAAAATGCGCGCGCCGTTTCATTTTCCGCAGAGCGATCTCCTAACGAGAGAAAGGCGATCGCGTTTCATCTTATTAGAAGGCGCGCGCGCGAGAGCGTCGATTTATCAAAGCCGAGGACGAGTCGCGGAGTAGGAGAGAGAGACAGAGAGAGGAAGAGAGAGAGAGAGAGAGAGAGAGAGAGAGAGAGAGAGAGAGAGAGAGTTGCCGTGTGTGTATCGTTAATTAACGCTCGATGACATTTCTTTCCTTCCACCTCCGCGTCTCGCTGTGTATATTTCTGTGTCTATAGCTCCGAGCTTGATCGTGGCGGTGGTTAATTGGGTTTATGGCTGGGGACCAGTTTCAGCTTCTCGTCGTGCTTTCGATCTCCCGCGATATCGGCTGTGCGTTTTAGCTGCTGAGTGATTTGGTCAACGGCGCAGTTTAGCCGGAATTTTTACATAACAAGCTTATTGTACGTGCACACATATATTATCGGACAAAGTGACATAAATTACCTTAATTATATGACTTAGTGCATCACGAACACGCGCGTAAATTAAGCGGATTTCTGTGTAAATCACGCACGCACGCTGAAGATTAGAAAGCCTTAATTTCGTCTGCTGCAATTGCACGATCGTAACTCATTCACAAAAACGTCAACGAACTCGCATTCAGATATCAAAAATCGGCGTTACGCAACGGGATTACAATCGAAACCGCATCTCCCCGATAAATCCCCGCACAAGGAAAAAAAAACAAAAATTAAACTTGCGTACATTGCTCTTAATCCAGAGCCTCGATAGGATCGACAGCGACACTTACTTTCCATCTCGCGCGCAGAATCTCACGCGACACAGATCCTATCAGCCGCGGCCGTTAAGACGCAGCAGCAGCAGGTAGAGGCGTATTTACCCGCGAATAAGTCTAATGCAGCGACTGCTATATCCGTCGAGTCATCGTATACAGCACACACAAGCGGCGAACTGCGACCTGTGTGGGAATCGGGTCTGCGTTTACTGAAATTCCCGGGGGTTCGCTTTGACGCGCGTTTCGCCATTGTGCAAGTCGATTTGGACTATCTGGAAAAAAGATGCTTCGTGCAAAACGCTAGACTCTTCACTCGCGCTTGCTTGTGCAAACGATCGCAAAAAGTCGCAGCTGAAAATAATTGTATATGCGAGTTTATCGACATCGGTTGCGAACAATGCGCTGCACCGATGCAGGGGGAATCTTAAACGGTCAATAAACGTCGTATTCGTACGTAATGACGATTCCTCGTTATCCCGAGGCGTCCTCGTGTTTACCCTACAAAAACAGACGAGAAGCGGAGAAAGCTGTATGCGGCGATGAAAAGTTCGCGGAAAAGCGCGTCATCCTATACTATATATACTCTGCGATTTCGAAATATTCGCGCGAGTGTGCACCGCGCGGAGGACGAAGATTAATTTCAGTCATCAATTATACGCTCGTCCGTCGACGCATTCCTAATTAACGATTCAATTTAAGCCTTTCGTAGATCACGACGACGCGGCCTTGGGGGGTCTATTTTCCCTCGCGCCTCGTTTAACCTCCTTTTGCGCCGCCGCGGCTCTAAGTATGATACCTTTATGATACGGCCTAATGGCTTCTTTCTTCGACTGCAGTGTGTGTATAATATTAACGGTTTGATACAATTAAGCGGCCGTCGGCGGTTCTGTGCGCGTATTCTTTATAGATTTTCCCTCAAAGAGCTGCCCCGATTATGTCCGCAGCCTGAATACACGAGCTGCTTGCAGCTTGTGTGTGCTCAGAGCTCGAGCTAGGTGTGTTGGGTAATGCCGGCGGAAAAGATACTTGGCGCTTGTTTTTGGGTTTAATTTTGTTTAGGCTGCATTATCTAGAAATGCGAAGGTGCGTGGTTGCGAAAATTCGTCGAGTAAACAGTTGTTATGCGAGAATTCGTTATATGTATTTTCAGCTGAAAACGTGCAATAATGTAAGTGAATTGGTTAGCTGATAAGGGTTTTACCTTTACGATCCTCTGAAACTCGGAATATATAAATAAAAATTACACAGTGTATAATAAATAACGCATCTAAAATTGTTCCTCAATTAATAGTAATTACATTGTGTATACAGTTCCAGTCCATAAATTTCTCAATTGAACAGGTCGGCTTATCAGATTCGAATGCAAGCAGGAAGAAAAAAATTCTCGCACATACAGTAGATAATGTCGGCGAAGTTATTACTGATTGGCATCGCTACACCTTCGCGAGCGTTAAACTCGGTATATCGATAAATTTCTTTGCTCGCGCGGAGGTAAAGTACCATCGGAAAATATGCTTTTGAAATTATCTACGGTACAGTGTAATTGTTTACATCACTTACATGCAAAAGTAGCTGAATATTTCGTAGAGGATATAAATGGTTCGAAATTGAACTGTATTTTCTCACACGTCGAGTGACACCATTATGCCATTTCAGCAGGAGATATATTCATACACACACTCGCGGGTATAGGCGTATAAACAAACGCGCGAATCATCGAACGAAGCGATAAATAGAATGCGGTGGGATTGAGACGGCAGTAGGAGCCGAGAGAGAAATAAAAAGTCCTCTAATGAGGCTGATGAGATCACTATTGGCTCGAAGCACACACACAAGCGCATTTACAGTTTCGAGGAATGAAGCGGATGGAAAGTAACGTTATAAATCAGCGAGTTCGCGCTGAAGCGCGCATTATTTGCATGGGGCCGTATACGTTATAACACGAGTCCGGCGTCGAGTACACGATGACGCGTGATTTATGGCTGGGATCAAGATGCTCGGTAAAAGTGGCCAGGCGCGCGATGAACTAGTTTATCTGTATTGATTTCTCGATTCGATTTGCATTTATTCGACTGCACGTGATTTACATTTGTATTAAAATTTAGGATCTAAGCTCTCGATTTATCGATAACGGATGTTTTATTTATTTTTTTTGAGGAACCGCTATCGTAGCAAGGACTATTTTTTGAAAAAAGAAAGATTCTTTCTGGAGATACCGGCAGGAAGGATGTTTTTTTTACGACGACTCGTAATGCAAATTATAAAACACTCAAGACCCAATTCCATAAATTTAGGAGCTACTTACAGAGCTGCCTGATCTTTTTTTTCGATTTGCATGTGTCAGATGATTTCATTAACGAATCACACGCGTGTTTAAAGCGCTGTTCGTTTTTGGGTTTATTATGTTATAAAAACTGATTAAGGACACCGTTTTACAAAATTAACTTTCGAACTATCTCTTCTCCGTATCTTCCTAAATCGTGTTTCGATAAAAGCGCAAGTTTTAAAATTTTAATGAGAAGCTTCGTTCGTTTTAGCAACGTCAAAAACCAAATTACGCTAGCAGCAGCCGCGAATAAATAAAACTTTTCGTTTGCACACATTGCGAAGCGAAGAAACTCCGATAATCGCTTATTACCGCTCAGATTGAAGCCGCGGTGCATACACCTTACTCACACCGAAACGAGCTAGCAGATCCATTGTACGAATCGCCGCAGCGTCCAAGGGAAAGATCGAAGATGCACAGCGTATAATATAAGTATCCCTCGGATTTGAGCCGCGAGAATATCCCGGTATACCGCTAGCCGCGAAGCTTATCTGCGGCGAAGGTTGCGCGCACTCAGAGAATCTCGCGGGTTTTCTTGTAGATTTGCCTCATTGTGTTCAAGTCTGTCTTTGTGTGCTACAGGTGTTATACCTCTGAGTCACGTTGCTCTCCCCGGCTATGGAATGTTAATAGAAGTGCCGAACGGAAATTTCATATACTGCATAAAGTAGTGTTTCGGAGTAGGAGAAAAATTCAATATTGATAAAGAAGAGGCTTGAAAATCTCAAAGTTTGCAGCGACGACGTTCGCAAGGTCAAAAGCGTCGCCTGATCGGATGCACTCGAGCCACTTTTACAGCAGACTCATCGCGGAGTTTCTCGCGTCTAAGCGAACAATTTTCTAAAAGCAGAGACATCGAGAATATACAGGAGATTAGTATTCAGCGCGCTCGACTCATCAGCGCGCGATCCTTTCGAAAATGTGCATCTCGAAGAAAGGCGATTCCGGCTCATTCCACGTTCTCTCGCTTATGCCCGTCTTGCTTTATACGTACAGCGCTTGGATTTATTTTCCTCCTTCTATTATCGTCGTCGGAGATTTATATCAGCGTTTACATCACGACAGTTTCGAGGCTCCTCGGGAGATTTTCATAGGAATTGCGACCCCGAGCGAGGAAATTGTTCGCAAGTCGACGTGAACTGAATATTTTTTACAACATTTTCAACATCCTGGTGCATCGAAATGGAATTCAATACTTGTTCAATATCCCGAAACGCAATATTCGCTGAAAATCGAATCCGATGCGAATTGACTAACGTCCTTTTCCCTATTTCTGTTCCAGACAAACATGCACGCGTCATTTCCGTACGACAGCGGCAGGAATAGCGGCGGCGGTGGAGGTGGCGGAGGCGGTGGAGGCGGTGGTGGCGGCGGAGGTGGCGGAGGCAGCGGCGGAAGGGGCGTCGATTACGGGGCGGTGAGGCGTCCCGACGCTCTGCTGCCACCACCCGGCCTCGACCAGACCGACCTCGTGCTGCACACGAGCCTCGTGGACGACCCCCAGGTGAGCGACGATGTACGTAATCGCAAAATGGAACATATATGTCTTTATCTCTTCCATCTTGTCACGTGTCTACGTATGGCTGTCTCTGTCAAGGAGTCGAGGTTTCGGCCTTTGGAAAAGCGACGTCGAGTTGTTTTTTTATGCTTTTGTGGAATCGTTGTCTCTCTTTTCGCGGCGTTTACGAGGAATGTATACTTTCGTTTTTAAAATAATTTCCAACGAACTCGAGAATTGCCGCAGCAGCAGCGGCACAAAGTGAGAGTACGATCGTAAAACGGATCGTTGTTATTTTCTCGCTTATGTGCGGACGCGAGCTTTGTTGCGCCGCGCGTTGCGGCTGGAAACTTTTTCTCGAGCGTGTGTCTCCGGAAATTCCGCGCTGACGTCCCTTTTTAAAACATACGAACTTCGGCTCCTCGACGCGATCTTCAAGGGATTAACAATTTTCGGTCTGTACTTCAAAACACTAACAATATACTTTGTACACTGAGAAAAACGAGAGCGTAACAGAATGTTGATTGAATAAAGCGTTGATTATACCTGCGGAGCGAGACAAGCAAATGACAGGAATTACGCTTTCGACGAGTGTATTCAGCTCGGCTGGCAGCGGCTTATCATGATACCGCTAAATTAATTTTCTCAGTGTATAATTACAGTCCGAATGCGCGAGCTCACAAGCCCTAACAGAGCGTCAATTCTTGCAGAACACAAACGTCGACGACGGAGGTTTCATGAACGACCTGCCACTGCTGAAAAGTGAGTACATTACGTATTGTATGCTATACATATTGAACGCGCGCACTGCACAGGCCCCATTTCTCGCGCCTTTCACGCCGAAATAATACGCGAAAAAAGGAGTCGGCCGGTCCAGCCGTATTACCTGCTTATTACTCGACAATGGACCGCAAATTCCAGGCTCGCGCGGAGCGAATTACACGTTGCGCGCCGTGTCGCTCCGATTACCGGACCAGAACGAGGAGAGTCGAACCCATGCGTACAGCGTCTCCTCCCATCGCTGCGTGACTCCTGGCGTAAGATGGGGTTGATGTGAAATTTTTTTACGATTTCGCCGAAAAGTGAAATCATTCGGATGATTCAGGACGAGATGATTTTGCTAAAATCACGGTTGGAAAAGAGACATCCTTTATTTACCTACATCCGTAAAGCCAACAGACAGTACTGTATTAACCGTAAGAACTGCAAAGGCGCATAAAGCCTTGAGCGTACGTCAGCTATATCACAAAGGTGTAAAAGGACATAATAAGCAGTCGGGAAAAAAGAGAGAGAGACGGGCCCCACATTCGCAACTAGACCGTGACAAAGTAGCTACGAATCACACACACACACACGCGCACACACATAGAGTCGAGGTGCGAAGTGCCAGTCTCTGTCTCTCTCTCTCTCTCTCTCTCTCTCTCTCTCTCTCTCTCTCTCTCTCTTTCTCTCAGTCCATATAGAAATAATAGAAGCAAAGGTACTCGAACGAGAGAGAGAGAGGCACGAGTGAGTGCATGCCCGCGGGCGGATCGGATTTCAGCATTGTCATTGTAATTTTCTGAAGCCGCGCGCGCGCGCGATCCCAGTTTTTCGGGGCGGTCCCCGACACACACCGCAGGGGTATTACGGCCCCGAGGACCACTGCGCGCTGTGTGTAACACACAGATGGCTGTTTGTTCGCGCACGTCACCCTGGGTTATTATACGCCTCGTTACCTCTCGCTCTCTCACTCTGTGTTCCGGCTGTATACGTTTCTCCGATTTCGAGGAGTAGTGTACGGGCTCGGGACATGCATATTAGTCTCTAGTATACTGGGGAAAGAGGACTTTTTTTCTGTGTATGTTTGTATGGAGAAACATGGTAAGCCGCGAAAATGAGTTTACGTGAATATGTTGGATCAAGGGGATGACCGTTCGCGCGCGTGAATGTGAAAGTTGATACGCGAGTTTTTGCTCACGTCTGCGCACATATGCTCGGAGAGATTATTTGAATATAACGCGTGAATCGAACTGCTATAATCCTTCGCTGTAGGATAGTTATAGCTGAGCTGACAATGTATCAAACAAGCAAGTATTTTTCAAACTATAGTATACGAACCGTAAACATTCTACAGAAAAACAAACGATCGATTCCATAACTCCGTTTTCAACCTCGAGGCCTCTACGAAACGGCTCTTAAGGGACGCCTCTAATCGGAGAAGCGGCGGAAAAACAAAAGCCCGCGCTATTGCATAACCGGCTTCCATATGGAAGCGGCTAGAACACACGCACTCGCTTTGAGCCTCGTCGATCTTTTCTCCAGAGCGCGCACAGCTCACCGCAAAAACTTAATTCCACGCGAGGAGAAAAACGCGAGCGGCGCATGACATTGAAAAATTTCTGAGAGTGTACACTCGCGATTATCTCGCGACTGATGTACGCTTTGACCCGCACCATAGCTTATATGTGAGCGCTCGCGCGCGACTGACGTGAAATAGACGCAAGGATGGATCTCAATTGAGATGCTCGAGATGATAAGAAGAAAAAACGATCGTGCGAGTGCAGTTTTCCCCCCTTTGCTTACACGCTGCTTTGTTTGCGGATAATATGCGTGTTTGCTCAGCGACTCTGGTGCAGGTTAAATCAATCATTGTTGTGCGCTACTTCTGAGATATACTGCTGGATGAAAAAAACACGAGCTAATGAAGTAATTACAGGCAATTTTTTAGCGTGAATAATTAGGATATGGAGTTTACGACTGTATACTCTGTATGGCTGAGGATAATGAAGACTAACTAAAAGCTCGACTGGTAGTTACGTCTTTTTATTAATTGCGTCGAGGGTAATGACAGTAAGAAAGTCAACAGTTATCCTTCGACACGCGTAAAATCGCGAGACTCGGTTTAAACTTACGTGTAATTACTACAAAGTGTATATCAAGAAGCTCGAATTACAAAACGCTCTCGTAGCCGAAAAAAAACTGAATCCAAATATGCATTAAATCTCGAGAAGCATCGCGTCAGCTTTTGTTTCGCGAAAGTCAACGGTAATCCCCTCCGACTAAATTAACGAAGAAATTCTCGAAAGCCATAACAAAAAAAGAAGAAACCAACACGCCGCTCGCATCGGGTTCCGCGAAGTCGCGAAACGAAATTCGCATCACGATCGGCGGCGGTCTTTCTCTTCTCTCTCTCTCTCTCTCTCTCTCTCTCTCTCTCTCTC
>QLSS01000078.1:344575-358959 GCA_024372645.1 Trichomalopsis sarcophagae
TCTCTCTCTCTCTCTCTCTCTCTCTCTCTCTCTCTCTCTCTCTCTCTCTTTCTCTTTCTCTCTCACCGAGACTCTCAATTTCGAAGGTAAAGGTCACACAATCGAGACTCATACATACACATCGCAGCAGCTGTCAATCAGTCCACTCGGCCGTTTCATGGGCAGCTCAATTTTCCCGCGCTTTCACCTGTCAAAATAAATAACCTACATAGCCGGCTAAGCTACACGACTTCATCGGGACTTTTCAATTTCGTCCTCTGGGCTTCCGCGCGAGCGCGTATTCTATCCGCCGAGAAACATGAGCCATTGAGATTCCGCGGGCAGCATCGGGTAGTTCGCGATTTATTCCCTCCGAGAGTCGAGGAATGACTACATATATCCTGTGATCCGTAGGCAAATTACACGGGACGATGGCGTAGCCGAGGAAAACGAGCAGCGGTGTAGGCAGAGAAAGAAGTCTTCTCTCTCGTGAAAATGACGTTTCAATTACGCGTAAATCACTGCCGATGATTTGCCCGCGATGCCGATGCTTATGTACCGTTAAACCAGATTAATGGCCGGAGGAATTGGCGACGCGTGCTTTCGAATCGATACATCCGACTGGTGTCCGTTTGACAAGCTTATATTTATTGCCCTTATAGCCGAGACAATGCCGGCTGCTCTCCCTGCGCGGCGAATTAATTATTTCGCGAGAGACGCGCGATTACTTGTACATTCTTTGTTTCGACTCTCGATCGGCGCATGTCTCTCGCCGTCCTGATCAGTTTACGCTCTCCGAGACTTTTAGGCTTATACAATGACTGACGGCGCGCACACGCGGCTTTCTTTTGTTATTTATTCGACTGCCTACCGATCGTTTCCGACGATTATTCCCCCGGATACTACCAGATAGCAATTATGATAATCATCGAGATATCGATCCAGAATCAACCGAATCATACTAGTGTGCTTACACTGCGCTTGCGCCTCTTCAAAAGCTTCCCGCGCGCATAAATCCGAGCACCTTTCACACGCGCGCGAGCTGTAATGGGCGTGTTTCAGAAGCTCCGAACCGGCTGCAGTGAGCGAAAAAAATCCGCGACACACATAGAGAGTCTTGCGCATTAATTTTCACGAGAGTCTCTCTTACGTACGAGAGGGAGAGAAAAAAGAAGGTATAACAGACAAATGGCCGTACACTTGATATGGGAAGTTCCCCGGCGTCTTTCGGCCGCTTATAAGGCGCAAAACCGATCGCCGGTTTTCAGTCTATATACCGGCCGGAATTATTAGGGGTAATTAATCACCATTCGCGGCTCGCCGCCGCGAGATCATGTCTTTGACGCTGAGCTGGCAAGTGTTTCTACGCAGTGGAAAATGGCGCGAGAGTTTACGGGAACGATCGGTATAGAGAGAATTTTACAGCTAGCCGCGCGGAGAACCTCGGCCTGTTCGGTGGGATAGTTGGATTTTATTGGCAGGTTGACGAGTGCGCTGTGCTTTGCCGCTGAGTTATCGGTATGGAAATTCGAACTGAATCGGTATATTTGGTCTTGTACTTTCTCTTTCTTTTGCTGAAACGATGACGCGGTGTCTGATCGGTTACAGCTGCTTCTACTGTTTGACGGATCGTTAGGTTTTCGATTTAAAATCAGCAACAAAAAATCGGTAAAACCCAATTGATATTAGTCGAATTTGCATCGATAAATCCCTTAATCAGCATGAACGAAACGAGCCGTCATTTATTACGTTCTATACCAAACGATGCCGATCAATTTCCTGCCTCGCGAATTTGCATTGGCCCTAATAGCAAAAACTACTCAACAGAATGTCTACATGCGGTACACTTACTATCAAGCACTCGAGCGATAACGAATCAAGCACCAAGACTGCTCGAATCATCGAGCTCGCCATTCCGAAATTTCAAGCCCAACCGAGTACTCGCTTCGTGACCCTTGCATCCGGCGAAAGAAAAGCGTCCGGCCCCCTGATAATTTCTAATATCCCTTCGCGCCTCCTCGCGCCGCGTACTCACGCACAATTTTCCGCTCTCCCGCGTCGTCGCCGTTGTCGAGGGTGCGAGTAGCTGTATAGCAGCGCCGGAAACGGACCAATCGAGAGCCGCGCGACCCTTGATTGGCCGCCCCGTGTCGAGAAAGGGCCTCGGGAACGACTTAGCTGCCCTCCGGCGGCTGCTCGTTAATTTCATTAGAGGGAAGGATTTTACGCGCGCAGACCCCCCGCGCGCGGTGCGAGCAAAGATGGACGAGGGACGTTGTTACGCGCGATGCGCAGCTTTCGATTTATAGCATTGTAGTGTAGGGTGTGTGCTGCGATATGGCGTGTGCGTAGGGGCGGGGGCTGGTGTTAATGTTAATGATTTTTGGGTGCGCTGGTCTGACAAAATGGCGAGAGTTCTTTTTTTTTTGAGGTCAACGGTCTGGAACCGTAATTTGGGCTTATGATTTGAGATGTTGTTTACTTCGCGAATACTACAGAAAAGAAGTGTGTCAGTCGCGGCTCGATTGCCGGATTAATTTGAATAACTGTACAGGCGGTAATGCAGCTATGCAAAACGGTTTACAAAGGAAGCCTATTCCTCGCTATTATTATAACGTGTCAAAAGAGCCATAAAAACCTCGGCGATAAAGCGTTTTAATACGACGAAACAATATTACAGGCACAGCGCTAGACGATAATCAAGCCCGATTTTTTGCAGCTTTCTATACGACGCGTACACCCCGAAGTCACTGACCAGTAGCGAGCTATTAAAATTTTTCGGGTCCACGCGGATGAGATTCTCCGTACACGACACTATAGCAGAGGAACAAGCGACGACGACGACCAGTTGCTTTGTCCTGTAATTACTTCTGGGATTGAAGTTACGTTTCGAGCGTTCACCTCTATTTAGGACGAAATCATTCGCGAGTGTTACGGTATAGAAGCTACGCACTTCGATGTCACGGTTAAACCTTCTTACGTCACATTTTGGTATACTGTAGCTCTCGAGCATCGTCTACTACAAATGGTCGGTGTCCAAAATTAATATACGTAACTGCGTAAGGACGTTTCGTTCTTATTTTCGACTCGGTCCGTATACAAATTTGCATGTACGGAAACCAGCTACGCCTGAGAGAAGCGTAACGTGTAATGAACGACTTAAGAGCGTAATCATCGCGGGTACACAGCAACAAATTATTGTTCCCGAGTAATAACTCCCGGTGATTGATACGAAGCACGAAACGCCTTTAACTCAACAACCATTAAATTCAATTTCAAGCATTCGAGCCAAAAAAAAACGACTTTCAATCGGGACATTCCCTCGAAAAGTACACCTCCTACGTTTCGGAAATCTCATGTGCGCTAACTGAATCCGTTAATCACCGACGATTATTAATTGCCCTCTGATGATGTGCGCAAGGCTCATTAGGCACAGAGAGGGACTTTCTTGTAATGCCGCGCGCTGCAGATCCGGAAGTAGCGAATTCCTCGCGGCGCGAGCGTTATTAATTTATCAGTGCCTTTCTCCCATAATAATCACATCACATAATCTGTCCATAAATCACGTGGTGGCGGCGGCGGTGCGGCCGCTCTTTGCCGAGTCATTAAAGTTTCCGCGTGAGGTTGCGGGATCAAAAACCGTATCCCACTGTGTGTATTGTAGAGGTGCGTGTGCATCTGCGAAAAATGCGTGGCAACTGTGGAGGAAGTTGCGGGGGGATGAGTCGGTGGAAATATTGTTGTGTGAAGCATTGTTTAAACTGAATCGTGTTGTACAAGAGTTCCTTGAGAGGTATTTTTATGGTGTTTGAGCGACGCGTTTAATTGATGGAACATCGCTTTATCTAGACCCGGTGCGCACATTGTTATGAGGGAAATAGAAAAATGTCTATGTTCCAACAATTTTCGCTAGCCCTACGTACGCATAAACGTTTAAGTCAAGTTTACTCCAGCTAGATTCACAACAGTGTTTGTAGAATAAAAACGTTAGATACATTGCGTGGTAAAACAAACAGCCAATCAGAGGACGAACAGAATGATTTCCGAGTCGTTTTATGGCATTCACAGTAGACACAGCTAAACTGTAAGTCAAATTCATCTATCCACGTCCAAAAGATAAATGCCCGCATGAGCCTAGACTAGCACATGTACCCTTGATTTCCGAAACGCCAGCATCTCTGGCAAAAAATCAAGGGGGAACCCCGAGAGCGAAACCGTTAAAAAAGCGTTTTGCTATCGTAATAACCATAATCGGTGCCGTGTGCTTGCGTGGGCCCCGGCAATTAGAAGTCTCTCTCTTGGCCTCGTGAGAACACTGAATTCGATATCGACGCGACGCAAGGCCCACAGAGCCCTCCAGATGCCGGTTAACGGGACCAGACCCAGCCGAGAAGAGACGAAAGCCGTCGATGCCATTTCTTGAATATTTTTCCTTGTATTTGCTTTTGAAAATCTTCGAGGCTAGCTGCGGATGACTTTTTTCAATCGTCCGAAGCGCATACTTTCTAAGGCTTGATAAATTTCAAGAAAGCGTTATAGACCCGAATTTTGAAACGACACGCTATTTGCCACGCTATATGCTATATAATATAACGTATATTTAAATCGCAGATCGAGGTCAGCTCCAGATCACTTCTGGATATCTGAAATTTTTTTTTCTCCGCAGCTCCTTCGTCCGTGCGGGGAATCCCCACCTAAAAGTGCCTCTAACGAATATCTAATTCGGACACGCGCACGCATATACCAACCTTTTAATTTTTCCGCGCGCGCGTGCGTTCGGAATTGTTATAACAGATGTGTCGGATAAGCTGAGAGTCAAAATGTACACGGGTAAGCGGTACAAACACGTACACCTGGTTTTCGCAGTACCTATATAGAGCCGAGGCCCTCTGCGTATATATATATGAAACGTATATGCATTAGTGCGTCTTTACGAGGCGATCATGTAGCTTTTATCTTGATGAAACGTCTCCTGCTGTTATACTTCTCGGGATTTACGAATCTTTACGAATATGTGTGTGTGCGCACGCAAGAGTGTGTGAATGTCGTTGGTCCGCTTCTTTCTGTCTCTCTTTTTTTTTAACGTTCGGGTTCTACGTATGAATGGACCGACTCGGCTATGGGCCCCGGCGATCTGGATCATAAAATAATTTCATGAGGCGCTTGTCGAATTCATTAAGACGGACGCACGGACGGGTCTGTAATACATCTAAGTAATTTGCTTTGAGGTATAAATAAGTATCCTCTCTTGTAAAGTTTTTTCTCTTCTCGATTTTTTGCGCTTTAAATTCTTAAAGAATCAAGCCCACAACATCGAGCGCTCGCATATGAATTTCAATTTTCGTAAAAAAGCCGCAATCATAATGAATAATGAAAAAGAAATTACTTTTGTAAGCGTAAGAGCGCGCGGCGTTCATTTTTCATCGTGACATTGTTTTCGGTAATTGACGCTTTTTTCTCGCTCCCGAAAATTCCCTTTTTTATCCCCAAATTGAAACCTCAATACTCATCACGCCACAGGTCCACAGGTCTACAGCACAACTTTATATAATCGCGCGCGAATAATCGACGAAAAAGGGGGCGCGATATGGGTGCGAACGCACCTGTTTGAATAGGCTCCTCGAGAAGAAGTGAGAACGCACGTGCACAACGCGGAGAAAAAGAGAGAGATAAAGGCGCAGCGCGTGAAAGTATATAAACTGGTCCGCCGCGAGATGCTTTATTATTGACCTTTTTTTCTTCCGTCTCTTACTCTCTCGTTGGTTCTCGTCCGTGTGAGTTTCGCAAGAGACGGTCCGTGCCAATCATTTCCGTGTCATTAATTAAATTCGCGAAGAAGTTAACCGGTGAAGACACTTGAAAGCCCCGCTGAATAATACACAAGAGAGTCCCTCCTCTCGTGTGAATGAAATCAAACCTTCGACTTCTCGGTATACCACACAGTCTGCGGGAAATCAGGTCAGCATTGCTCGCCGCGCTTTTTTTATTTTCGCTTACTGTCATCCTCTCGCGAACGTGAATCATGTAATAATATTCATGCGCCGCGCATACGCTTATATTATTGTAAAATGGCTCTTAGGTGTTTGTTTATTGTATAAGCGTTCCATTATAATTATGTTTTTTTTAATCCTTTCTGCAATCGTCGTAACGCCTTTATTATCGAACTATAAAGATGAAAAATGGATCTGCAACAGTTTTACCGTAATTATAATACGTCGATATATATCAGGAACGTATGCGTACACGTACGTGAGTTAGTTTTACAATTTCGTTCTTAAGTAAATTAAAATCGAATGAATTAATAAGCCTCTTTTCTTGAGGCGCGCAAGCCGAAACAAAAGTGAAAGACACACACGCGACTAGAGAGCTGCGTCGTCTGGGAAAAAAAGTGACGAATTGGGCGTAGGATACTCTTACATGTTGGTTATATAGTCGTCCCCGATTGAACGACCGTGTGATAAATAAGTCTTTAAGAAGTCATTAAAAATCTGAATAGCCCCAGAAGAGTTGAAAAACATGACTTTTCGTATTTTCCCACGGTGTTCTTCTTTTACATTTCCAATTCCAAGATCATAATGTATAAACAATATCGAGTCATTTAAAAACTTAGAAGTTTCCTGGAATCCATGTTCAATTGTTCACATGCAAATCACCTCTCTCCTGACCCTCGCATAACAGTAACCCCGTACGGTACACTTCCTTTTTTATTGTAACGAATAAATTTTGCAATTACGACGATATTCGCCCAGGTTTTATCGTCGCTCCTCTATAAACTCTCGCACGGCGCTGCTGCTAGTTAAAATAGGCGACCGCGCAGATTGCCGCTTTTTCGCGAACGTCTTTATACGCGCATGTGTAGCGGCGACAAGATTTACGATTGTTTTACGGGGAAGCCAAATGATTTTTAATATCGGCAGCGTGAGAAAAGCCGCTCGCACAGAGCGCTATTGATGTAAAGTACTTCTGTATAGGTACGCGCGACTTTATATTATTTCGAAGGTTGTACGAAATTTATGCGTCGACAGTTTTGAGTGCAGTAGATAATAGTCAGGTGTGTCATTTCGCGCGACAATGTGCGTTTAACATAGGAATTCGATCTACATATCGTCAGCCGGTACGATTATACCGATCACATAGGGCAAAAAAAGAATTGGCTTGTTTTTCTAAGGCGCCTTCTAAGCGAAATCGATTGAATATTCAGCGAAGAAAAAATCCAAAAGAGATAGCCTAAACAAGAACAGGGCAGCCAAGCACTCAAGCCCCAAAGCAATTATACTTTTTTATCTCCTCGTCCATCCCGCACACTACACCCTGACATAATCGCGCGCCGGATGATGTTTACTTAAAAGCGAGACCGGCTTCCGATTTCCATAAAACTCGACAAGCTACTCCCGGCGTGTGCGAAAAAAGCTTTCTCAACAGCGTATACCTACACGCGCGCCAATTTCGCCTATATATAAGCAGCATTAGCGAAAATTACAGACTCACTAAATCCCCGACGATTGGCCAACAACTAGCGGTACACACACACACACTCACGGTAGCCGGCCTACATCTCTCCCGAGGCATAATTCCGCAGCGAGGACCTTACAACGGCTTGTCCGTCCCGATCAGTTGTAAGGTTGAATCTCTGGCTGATTACCGGTCTTTTCAGGCTTATTACCCGGCGCGTGATTATTACGTGTTTGATTTCACGTTCTGCGGCGCATCGGACACCTGCGCGAAGGCGTATGGAGTGGCAATATCGATATGATTGGGCTTTACTGCTAATTAACTTGTACTGGAACGATGGTTTGACAATAATAGTTAGGGATTTTTTCATGCTTTGACCATCAAATTAGAGGTTTCGCGAGAATCGGATTTTCGTAGTTCGGAACTTAACGGTCGATAGGCTCGCCAACAAGCTGTGTACTCCACTTAAACAAACATGTTATTACATACGCAAACGAATAACGAACGCGCTGACGTTTTAAGAACGCGAGCCGAGCTTTTAACGCGGATGCAAATTTCTATTAAGTATCATACCGAAAGCCGTGCACACACGTGCTTATTAGGGCTTCAAGAGGAATTAAGTGAAAGTTGCATAAGTCCCGAGTACATCTACTTAGTGGTATACGAAAGGCGCGCTCGTGCTTTTCTCGCTTTTAAAGCAATTAATCACCACGTGCCTTGCTCCGAAAAAAACCGAAACTCTTATTGTTAAACGATAACCGTGGGACAGATGCAAGAGAAGGCATTCCTTTTTCCTCGAACATTTCGGCTGATGCGCCGCGATTCACGAGAGTGAAAATCTTAATCGTCGCGTGTATTGAAATAATGATTGTATCGCGTGCTCGCGCTTATAATTATCAATTTTAAACGCGCAGCCGAGCAGTGATACGAGCTGCATCACGGCCTAATTATTTTCGCTTCCGTCGCAAGTACGCCACAAAAACTCGCTTTATTAAATCCCCGGAAGCGTCGGTCATTTTCGCGAAATCGAAAAATACCATCGGCGTTAATCGACTCGGCAATAACTCATCCCTGTATGAGTATAAGCGCGGGACTAATCTATTAATTCATCGGAGCTGTTACGATATTTCAATAAGCCGGTAAAATTGAATATATAGCGAGGATACTGTGTGTTCTCGATGTTAAATCTCGGGCGAAATCGGTCCGTCCGATCGATCGCGGGCTGTATCGCGCAATATAGCCTGGCTCGAGCTGCGGTGCTTCTGGTCTTTATTTCTTCTCCCCTTGTGTCTGCTGCGCTGTTCCCTTTTCCGTTGGAATGAAAATTACAGTCCGCTACCGTGGCACGATCGCTATTAGGGCAGCGCGCGAGCGCGTTACACGAGAAAGAGAGTCGATGAACGCTCTCTCTCTCTCTCTCTCTCTCTCTCTCTCTCTCTCTCTCTCTCTCGCTCGTCCCTCTTTTTCTACCCCGATTTCTCCCTTTTGGCTTCCTTTTTACGCGTGTACTTTTCGCTCTTCTCGGAAGGCTTCCTCTGAGCACCGTTATAGAGCAAATAGTGCGTTTTGAGATACATTTTTGTAGAAACAAATTAATTATGTAGACGCATATATGAAATTTGAATAATTCAAGGCTCGGATATCAATTGCGCTTCTCGTATACCTATATAGATTGAAAAAAAAACGTTCAACCGCAGGTGCATGAATTTTTCAATGCTTTGAACTTCAAACCATCCCGTGGCCCAGATCCGGGTTCCAATCAATCGCTGCTCGCTTTTTCTCCGTCCGTCATTACCCCCCGAGCCATTCCTTCGTCGCATCGCGCTGTTCATTCATTCGAAATCGAGAGTATAGCTACTGCTGTGGCGCATCGGAGACACGAGAGAGAGAGAGAGAGAGAGAGAGAGAGAGAGAGAGAGCCGCGTACGCGTGGCCATTTTTTACCTCGTTCGCCGAGGGTCCGCCACTTGTCCGGCAATAAATCATTGTGTCCGGCTGTGCCGTTCGCTTTTAATTGATCTTCGAGCTCGCTTTGAAGTGCGCGCATCGCGAAATACAAATCGATAGCCGTGTGTGTGTGCATGCCGCTCCGCTTATAAACCCGTTTGCTGGGCGCCTCGCGAGCTCTGACGGTATTATATTTATTTTGACTTTTTCGTTTTCCGCGTTGCTGCTGAATGACTTTATATTTGCCTGCTTACAAGTGCCTGTATATATATGGAGACGTCCGGGCGGAGGAAATTGATTTTCTCGTTCGCGGCATGTTGAGCGATTGCTTTTTTCGGGGGAGAGTTTGTTTTTTGCTACTTACTGCGTCGGGACTAATTCGAACGGCGGCTGTCGAATGAGTTTCGAAAAGTTTCTTTTTCTTTCTCTCTGTGCTAACCGATGATGAGTTGTGGTAATCGTAGCGTTATTAGCAATAAATTATATCGGTTTAATCGATAAACACCGCATATTGTTATGCAAATAGTTCAACCCCGAAAGATATCGTTCGCGCAAGTGAGCAAACATATGTGTATGAGACTGATTATTTTTTGATTAATCGCCGCTGAGGCAGGAATGATTACCGCGGATTACGCGCCACTTTTATAATGCACCGTTAAGGAGCATAATTAATTTTTGCGCAAAATACCATTACCATTAGTCCGCGACGTGCGCTACAGTGCATTAAAAAAAAACAAAGCGATTATCGAGTCTCGTTATACGTATTACTTCACTCGACAAAGATACCTTGTCTTATGATTTATGACGATCGGGATCGCGAGTAGCTTTGCTACGATGTGACGTTTTCTCTAAGTGTGCTTCGTTAGTAATATTTATTTATACTATGGCGGGAGTCAATAATACAGGTCACAGCATTTTTTTGCAGCGACCACGTCGATCGGAGGTTCTTACTATGTATAAATGTACAGGAAGAAAAAAGTATTTTTTGTATTATATTACCAGTCAAATCTGGGATTTGAATGTTTTATTACAAAGTGCTTCGAGCAAACGTACAGCAATTAAAGTATGAGCGGTGTTAGTATGAGCGGCACATCAAGCAGGCTCAATAGGACAGTTTTGGCATAGTAGGTGACCCACCGCTATATATATATATATTAGGGGGCGTAAAAAAGTGCCTACGCGCCACCTATCGTCGCTAGCTGGAGACCAGACGAAGCTGGAGGATTCAAGCATTGGGAAAAGGCGAATCTAAAACTCTTTCGCGGTTATACTCAAGCCGCTAGTCACTACGCACAGTAGTAGCCTCCTCCTGAGAAATTTTGCTCCTGCGCCAAAAATCCATTTCCTCGATCGATCGATCAATCACAGGCCGCGATACCACAGCGGAAAATCGAGTCGCATGCGCGCGAGTAAGGTCAACCGTTAAGGAGCACAATTAATCGCTAGAACGGTGCCGTAATTATCCTTACGGATCGTGACGGGGCGTGCTCGTGACAAATTATTTCTCGGCTACTCCTCTCTAGCTGCACAGCATCGCTCCGCATCATTTGTATTTCGAGCCACCCTCTCGGAAAAGTCTTTCACCTCTCGCGCTTTATAACGCATACGTATGTGTATTATATACTCGCAGAGCTGCATGAGCTAATGATTTACGGCGCAGATGCAGGTTATAACGATGATTATTGGATTTGTTTTCGGCCCGCGCGCGAGATCGGCTATCGCTCGCAGTGTATGTAGATTAATGGAATTTGTTACGGGGAGTACGTGTGTGTGCCTTTGCATTAGAATTATTGTTTCGCATTGCGGTGATTAATCTTCGACTGCAGGTTAGATAGAATAAACGGATCTCGATTATTTTTCGGTGTTTATATTGATAAATTAAGGAAGCTGTGAGGTTTTTTGTATGACTTCCTGATTTGTACAAGTTTTAACGAATCGAGAACTAATCATACGCGTATTTATTGATCAACTCGCATCTTTCTGGAAAACCGCTCGCGCGACAAAACTCAAAATTTATCAATTTTCACCCGCGATTTCTCTTTTCCAAACCTGCACTTAATCTTCGTTACTACACAGCTTCGCAAAATGCTGTCGTCGCGTAGCTCGTATAAAACCGCGACTTATCCGCTACTCGCGATATTAGGAACGAAGACGCGCCAACTGGTAGAAAGGAAAGTAGTCGTCGTTGCCTCTAAATTATTTATCATCGCGCGCGTGTTAAATATAGCGTCAGTCATCGTAGGATTATGAATCCGCGCATCCGTGCGCGCAGCTTGTGTATGCAAATGCCGCCGGGATAGCCGTTCTCGCCGGGACGTAATTACGTATTCGCGAGAGGAAGAAGAAATTAATTCGCGCGCCCACGCGTCGCTGCTCGGGATGAATTTGAGAATTTCGATAAGACGAGCACGCGCGCATGTGTCGGGCTTCATTTGCATGACTTGATGACTCTGTCTAATCGTTTCAAAGACTCGCTTGCGGGAGAGCTTCCTAGTGTACATTATTGCCTTGTTGAATATGTTTGTTGCTCTTGGATTTTTTGCTGGTGTGCGAGTAAAACACATTGAACAACACTGTTGATCAAACTCGTCTTCGGCTGTGCCAGGTGAAAGGGGAAACGTCAATTTTCGTATATTAATTCACGAAGATAGTATGATATAGCCGTATACGCAAAGTTACGCACGAAATGGAAAATACCGGCTCACATACTTCGGCCTAATAAACATCGAGATTTAATAAGACCCGGCCGCGAAGAGCAAAACGAGAGGAGCGAGCGCATATCGGCAAAGTTGAAACAATGCGCAGATTCTTCGGGCGGCGAGTTCCATTATTATACACGCTTCTTCGGTTCGCAAGTCGTCCGCCGGCTAACGACTCTCTCTCTCTCTCTCTCTCTCTCCCTCTCTCTCGTTCGAAACTCAGCTCTCCCGAGAGAATTCCGCTGCTGCCGCTCTTAAAATTGCCTCCACCGACACAGCCCTAATAATCCCCGGATTGTATTACACAATACATGACGCCACTTTCGCTTTCTTATTCTTCCTCGAATATATACCTTATACGCATACAAGAGCCGGCGATGCTCTCGATATTCGGGACTCAAGCTCTCGCGCATACCGATGCCAATATAAGTGCTCGGCTTTTGACCGGCCCTTTTCCCCGATATTAAGCATTCCGCAGCGCGCGGACGGGGCGATGCAATAACGCCCGAGCTATCGATGCATTGTAGGAATGAAAATTCGGCGGAGAATATTTCTGCCGGCGCAAGACAAGCTCTCTATATTTTGCAATATCGCCGGCAGACGAGAGAGACTTTTGGAGATTCACGAAGCCGGAAAATGCGCCGGACTTTCTCTCGAGATCGGGATATTCCTTCGTTTAATTAGAATTTACTTCGGGTGTGGATACTCGCACGGATTGAAGAAAGCAATTCGTACTCGCGGACAAAAATGAGATTTGATAATAAATTGGTATTAGATATGAGCCGAAAACTCAACGGACTTTTTCGATATCCTTCGAAGACGCGCGCAGCCGAGCCGGTAATTGGAACCGTTTAGAATCTGAAAATGGTACATTCAATAAAATACGTAGATGAGCCGGTCTAATCTTCGAAATCGGTATAGGGAAAAAATCCATTTCAGTTATACGGAGGCCCCTACAGTAAAAAATCACATTCCCCGGAATCATTTAATAAAAGACGCGAGGCGAGCGAGGCATTCGCTAAACTAACGATAGAAAGTACGATTTTCAGCGCCATTAGTGCGGAATAAAAATATAATTAAGACTGCCGCGCGCATCTCTCGATTCCGAGAAAAAAGCTCACTTTCTCCGTAATGCCTCTGCAATCCATCGCTCTGTGTTCCGTAAGCTATAATATTATAACCTCCGTGCGTCTATTCCCGTCTTTTATTCTTAGAGCCGAGCGCGCGGTATAATTATGGCGCTGAGGAAGCTTTTTGAGAATTGGGCGTTGATGCGCGCGTTGCGTAGCTCTAGCGTGATTGCCGGCTCTCGTATGAGGATCTCGCATCTCTTTCGAGTGAACCTGTGCGATGATCATGTGCGTGAATTCGTCGGGTCGCTTTGAAAACTTGCTTCGACGAGTGTTTGCCTGATGGATGTTTGGATGTTTTGATGACGGTGTTTGTCGCGCGAGCCTGGTTTTCAGCGGATTTTTGGAATATTCCATTGGCACACATTTATTTTATATGCGTGTAGTGGTATGTGAAAGGCTGCGATGTTTGCTAGAAAATCGAAAGATTTCGCACTCGCACATTTCTGTGAAATAAAGATAACAACATTATACCCCATTTGAATACGAAACAAGCGAGAGAATGCGATGTTTAAAAAGTAGTTGTTTTTAGATCCGTTCCAGTAATCTCAAACGTGTTTCAGTGTACAACCGCCGAGAGTAGAATAATAAACCCCGCCACACATTCATACGACATAATATACCTCGTTTAAAATACGATTTACAAAGATAAGCGTTTATATCACGGACTAAAACAATCCCAATTTTTTTTACAGACATGAAACCATCGGAGCGAGGAGAGAAGGCAATGCTGTCGGGGAACGCGCAGCCCTCGGACGTCTTCTGCTCAGTCCCTGGAAGGTTATCGTTACTAAGCAGCACCAGCAAGTACAAAGTCACAGTCGCGGAAGTCCAGAGACGGCTGTCGCCGCCGGAATGCTTGAACGCGAGCTTACTCGGCGGTGTCTTACGAAGGTAAAATTTCTTTTTTTGTTTCTTTTTTGCCTTCCTTCCAAAACCCAAAAACTCGCTGAAATAGGTGTACACCAGATTGAAATAACTGTACAGTTCAATTACGCTCCTGCCGCGATGTTTACCCTGCGCACACACGCGTTACAAATACCCACGACAGCGACACAGTGTAAGACAGTATAATCTGCGGGGATTAGCATATTACACGAATCAGTCAAGTGTGCACTAGAGAGAGAGAGAGAGAGAGAGAGAGAGAGAGAGAGAGAGAGAGAGAGAGGGCGAGAGG
>QLSS01000078.1:366450-384026 GCA_024372645.1 Trichomalopsis sarcophagae
GAGAGAGAGAGAGAGAGAGAGAGAGAGAGAGAGAGAGAGAGAGAGAGCATAAAAAGTGAAACGAGAAGCTGCGCGGCGCGAATCTCGTGTGCATACAGCAGAAAAAAAAAGAAAGGCCTCTCGTGTGCGTATAAGATCGCGGAAGCGCGGCGTGTAAGGACTCGAATTTATTTTTTTGTTATCGAAGGGCCTCCTCGGCCGCTCGCGCGCTTTCTCACGGTGACTTATCGCGGTAATTAAGTGAGTAGCGCATACGTGCCCGTCGCGGCTCATGCGTGTATACAGATATATATGTATTCTCGCGAGAGCGTGTAGTACGCGGCTGAGAGGAAAAACGATGGAGCGAAAGATATGCAATAAAAGACGACGAGGCGAAGGGAAGACAGTGAAATAAGCGAGAACGAGGTGAAAGTTACCGTCGAGAAAAACATTGATTATTGCGAGATCCCGAGTTTTATTGTTATACTCGTCGCGTCGTCTGGGGAATTATGATTCGTGAATGAGGCACCGATATATCCTTCTTAATTTTAAGTCCCAAACAGCTGTATTTTCGTCGAATTAATGAAGACGTGAATTTTCTTTTTCGTTGCCTCTGCCACCGCTTTCCAAGACTGTCCAGTATTATCATACTCTTCCACAGCGAGATTTATGGATTTGTAAATACGCGTACAAGTGAATATTTTGTTAAAGAACGACTCATTGCGATGCGCAAAAAAACGAGCGTATTTAGTTATATTTCGCATAACGGTACCGACTTTTTTGCTCAAAACCGAGCCCAATCAATACACACCTCGCGCACAAAGGTAAATTACGGACAAAGCGAAAGAAAGCGCACACGTGTCTTGTATCCACCTATGAAGCACAACAGCTATACCCGTGGGATAGAATCGAAGCAGCGCGAAAATGTTCAAAGTCATGTGTCCTAATTTTCGAGCAGACCACTTATCGCACGCGCGAAAGAGAAAGACGCGGTGGCTGCGACTCTTGTAACGCGACTCGAATCACATGCTTGAAATCTGCGTGCGTAGGAAGCGAGAGATCGGTTTTACAGCGCAAAATCGTAGATTCGCATCTGTACGACTCTTTTATTGCGAGATAAATTGCCCGCAAAGTACCGGCACACGGAAATATATCACGCGAGCGGACACAAGGAATAAGGATAGTGTTTACCGGAAGTAAGAGAGGGAGAGAACAATTTTTTGATTACGCTTATCTTCACGGGCGCATTATTCAATGAAAGCTTGCTTTGTGCGATCGAGGAGGTGGAGATAATTAACAATGTTTCTGATAACGGACTCGCCTTTTCAGGAGAAGCAATCCACCTGGCCCGAGATTTCGGCTACGTCTGCGAAACGGAGTTTCCGGCGAAACAGGTCGCCGAGTACCTGAGCCGGCAGCACTGCGAGCCACAGGACTCCTACAGGAGAAAAGAACTTCTACACGCCACCAAGTGAGTTTCGCCGTACATTTTTTTGTACAAGTTGTTTTACCTTGATTAAACGCTGGTGTACTAATAAATCTGCAATCGCTTCACAGGCAGATCACCAAAGAGCTTATGGACCTTCTGAATCAGGACAGGTCACCCTTGTGCAATACCCGACCGCAGCATATCCTGGACCCGAGCATACAAAGACACCTCACGCATTTCTCTCTGATATCGCACGGTTTCGGCAGTCCTGCCATCGTCGCGGCTCTCACAGCAATACAGGTTTGTACCGGTGTTCAAAGAAACCTAATACGACCTAGAGACAATATAAGCTAACGAAAGAAATTCCAAATTTGCAGAAGTTCCTAAGCGAGTCCCTGAACCACCTGGAGAAGATGTACCCGGGAAACGGTAGCGGCGTGACCAGCAGTCAGCAGTCCTCCCTCGATGTCAAGAACAAGGACGGCAGCTTAATGAACGACATGAAGAAGTGACGCCCGGACGACCCGCCGACCTCGAACGTCGTCACCTCGATAAGGCACTCGTGGCCCTACAATTGAGGCGCCGTCTCGCCTGGATAACCTGCGGCCAGTCGCCGTCGATTTTTACCGATCGAATAGACGACGATTTTTATCCGAAGAGGGAGAGAGAGCGAGGATCGGCCGGTCGAGTACTTAGCAAACGATATTATATACTTCAAACTCGCGCGCATCGAGGAGCCGAGAGCGACGAACACTTTATATACGTATACACAATTTGTACGATGTGTGAGGGACGACGAGACGGGTAGGGTTGAGTATATCGTGTGAGAGAGGTGAAAAAAATTCCACAATGCCGTCCGAGGCTACTATATAAACGGGAACGATCGCGCGAGTAAGGCGCAATTCGTGTAATATAAGTACATTTATGTGCGAGATTATTATGCAGGTGCCGCCGCTCAGTGGAACTATTATATAATATGCGATATCGGACGGGAGTCGTCGTCAGTGATGCGGCTTTGTCGTCGTTGTTGCTGTTGTTGTTGTTCAGGGTACTTTCGGAAGGATCTCATGCGTATGTATAGTCGTGCAGCATTATTTCGCGAGGAATCCACTCGTTGTAGAAATGAAAGAGCAAAATTCATCGTTCCGATTAGGATCTGTCTCCGTAGCTTTGCACGTTTTTTTGTTCGAATTCCATTGTACGACACACACACACACACACTCACGATTTCTATTGTAGAACGCAGCAGCTGAATCGAGTTATCGAATTAGGGACCTAATCTTTTTCACCTAACGATATAAAATACTAGATATTCTAAAGCTCATAAGTAATGTAAGAGATGTATACCAGAGATTGTAAAACTCGAGGTACTTTTTATCGTTTAACATATTTCTAAGGAGTATCGAGAAGGCTTAGGACAATCTTTACGACTCACGTCCCACTCACGCAGAATCTCCGAGAAGAACACGAAAGGATCATCTTTTTTTATTTTTACCGTTAAGATATACAAGGTGCGAGAATATTCTTCCCTAGTACGATTTCTTTGTCACCTGCTCACGCATACAGTGGTATTATAGAGAGACGTAGCGCAGAATACCACAAATCTTTCAATCATCGTGCCAATGCGTAAAAAAAAACTTGCCATTATTGAGATACGTGCCAATTACGTAGCGTCGAAAGAGAAAATGTAATCGGACATCGACGAGCCCGACGATCTTGTATAATAATATGTAGGTCAATGAGACGAGGATGCGAGGGGAAGCGACGCGCATTGTCTTACAAGAATCGAGCGGCGAACACATTCAAATCGAGCTCTCGACTATATTATGAGTATATATACATTCATTTGGGTCTAAAAACCAATCGATCGCGAATGGACGAAATTTTTCGATGTTGCAAGTCATGAATTTTAATGGATTTCGTCCTCGCCGCCTACGCTATTCGTTCAAATATTTGCCAAGTGTGCGTATATACTTATAAGCGTCTCGGGGAAAAT
The DNA here is from genome assembly GCA_024372645.1 of Trichomalopsis sarcophagae. NCBI lineage: Eukaryota > Metazoa > Arthropoda > Insecta > Hymenoptera > Pteromalidae > Trichomalopsis > Trichomalopsis sarcophagae. The sequence continues at coordinate 369,855 of QLSS01000078.1, forward strand.
TAATTTGCGCTTAACACGTTCGATTAACTTTTTCAGCGATATACGTTGTATAAGTACGTAGCAGCAGCGCGTAACGGCGCGATTTCCGCGCACGGTTGAATCGGTCCACGAAAAAAAAGACGGGTTGAGTGTTACGCTTTGCTCGAGTCTCGGAAGATAACAAGGTAATATACTGCATGACGTGTATGTATATGTATATACTTCAATACATCCGTACGTGTAATGAGCGTGTGTATAAGAGAAAAGAAAAAAAAAATGAAGCATACGCTCGGATAAGCGAGAACCTTTCTCGCTTGAGAATCGTATGAAGTACAATATCAGGTGAACCTGAGACATATCTAACTTTGTAAACTAAAAATCATAGGAGTCTATATAAAGAGAATAATTTGCAAATTGCGCTCTAAGTTTAAGTGAACAAAATGATGAAAAAAAGAATAAGCTTGAGAGCATTTGATGCTCCGAGGTAAACCTGTACAGAGCATTTGAATCTTTCTTGTGATATAATCATATACAATTTATTAAGATACAATATAATAAATAATTATATATATATATATATATACACATATGTATGTGTATATATAGATTGTGAAAAAAAGAGAAATACATTCCATGTTTTCAAACTAGTTACGATAAATTAGCGAAACGTATAATTCCGAGATTTTTTCTTATATTATATAACTGTAAATATATGACATATAGATATGGGCAAAGTTCATGACGACGAGAGATGAACGCGTTGTATTTATTTATGCCATATTTCGTCGTTGATGAATATTTTAAGAATAATCGTAACGAATAAATAAAATAGAATAATCTCACTTGTATATTTATCTTTGTTACTATTGTTAAATTAGTACTTTTTTCTCTCGTATAATTGATTTGGTAGATTAAAAAGTCGCGTGCGAGTACGTAGTAAAATGTACTAAACACGTCGTATATGTAAATATGGCATGGATAAATAGTAAATGTCTCAATTTCCGATAGAGCGAAAGATGAAAGCTGCCCATGTCTAGCGCGCGAAGAGGCTCCATGTTCGAATCGAATCTCGTAAACGCGCAGAGAGTTATATATATATATATGATAGACTCGTACTCGAGTGTATGTATATAGCTAGAGCGATAGGGAAATGGAGATGAAAATGATATGCGACGCAGGCCGGAGACACGTAGCGACAAGTTAATACATTGGAAACTGCAATAAAACTATAGATAAAAAAAACTAAGTCTTTCTTACACGCACGCATTCACGTTCGCAACATGGAGTTCTTTCGAGGGTGTGTGTAGCGCCGTAGCTGAAGGCGAAACACCGTTTTCGAATTATTTTCACTCATGACAAACTACACAGAACATAGTGGAATTCGTTAGCGACTTAAGCTCTCTATCTCTCCCCTTCTGTAATTTAAAGAAAAAGAAAAAAAATGAACGAGGAAAAAAATCGCACTTATTTATAATCTCGCTAGAGCCAGCGTAGAAAAACTATTTTCTACCAGAATTTCTGTGCCAACTGTGAAGAATGTTGTAGACGATTTTTTTTGTTGAGACATCATTCTAATCTTGTAAGATACTCAGATATAACTTTATTGAATATATTTCAAGTTAGTAGCATCTTATATTCTGATATTAATACGGTTCATTTTTGTATATTGGTGTGTGATGAATAAATAAGAATATTGTTTCTAAGCAAACTACCCTCAATCTCATTAACGCCTGCTCAATTTTCCTTAACTTACTTAACTTTATTCAAAATTTCCTGATTGTTAAAAATATTTGCGACTATGTCTATAAAGTCACAAAACATGTTAATAATGCTGTTTTGAAATATATATTTGCACAACCAAGTCATGTTACTTTTACAGAATAACCGTAAAGTTATTGAATTGCAAGCTCTTGAATTCTTTTGAAACGAAAATGGACAACTGGAAAATCGTAATACCGCCTAAAGAAATCTGCATTACCATCTCCCACTACATTCGTTCAGCCTTATTACCTGCTGCTACCACCTTGTGGATATTGTCGGCAACCACTTCACAAAGTCTGTGGTCCAATATCGACAGTCGATAATATATTAATCATAATTTATTAAAAATGTTATGTTCTTATGTTCGTAGTAATCGATATATAAATTTATACAAAATGTGCGATAGCGATTGTGATATATCTTTAATTTTAACCGAAGTAAGTATGAGATTTCTCAAAAATGCTGATAAAATATCAAATCAGTTTTAATACAAATGTCAAAAAAAAAAAAAAAAAAAAATGATCACAGGCGAAGAAGGTGATAAATAAGAAACCATCGAATATAGAAAAATAAATTTATCTTAAATTTTTTTTATATTATTTACATTAGATAATAAATTTATTTTCAATATACTCTGTAGTAAAAATTGAGGATCATCCACCTTGAGCAAGTCCCAGTCGAGTGAGCATTTTTGGCTAAACATATAAGACACATTACTGAAAAATGTAACAATAATGCATAGCATCACTAAAAAATAATCCAAACCTAAAAATAAACAAGATAAATTTAAATTAATATAAATCAATAAAATATTTGATGAATAATGCAGATTTATGTTGACGATGAAAATCAAGGATGATGATTAACACTTTTCATTAAAAATTCAATTTCGATAGAAATGTTTTTGAATTTCAGAATTGAAAGTCTCCGTGATTGTCGAACATCATTATTCCCTTTGCATGATAAATTAATATTTTTCGTACGTTGTGCACGTTCCAGTTATATATTCGGTTGCACCAGCTAGTCATAACCCGCGAACCGGTCGGTAAATCCCTTGGGGTTTTCACGTATCCACGATATAGATCAATCTATATTACTTGAATGATTTACAACATTCCTATTGTTTCAAAGGGTATAGGCACGACTGATTACTGACTGATGTTATACAATACGAAAATTTAAACAACAATCTTGCGTTCAATATACCTACGTAAAATCGATTCACGGAACATGAAGCATTCCCAATGTTGAACTAAATTTAACTATGCGCATAACACATCGTTAAACAGTTTACGAGCGATGAGAAGCAATCAACTAATCAACCACTTTACAAAGTGTTACATCGACCAAAACAGCAGTGCGCCTCGCGTCTTGCCTTGCCGATGATTAACAAGACCCTTCGAATTCATCCCCCCTTAAACCCAAGAAGTTAGACACCGCGAATGAGAACCGGCTGAACTACATGCACCAATGCAAAATTGGAGAAGGGCGGTGTACGCGGCACCGAATGAAAGGGGGCGCGTCAAAGTACGAATAGCCGTTAATTCCATAGCCGGCACAAAGCGCGCAATTAACGCCGTCGACGTAAGAAGCCAAGAGCTGACTACAGCATATTATACGTTTCACCTTCGCAATTTCGCATGCGTCGCATATTGACGCAGCTTTTCGCGAGTTATATTAATACAGGAATTTACGATCAGCTGGACACGTGTCAGAACGTCTTAGCGGCGCGGCCTCCGATAAAGGGGATAACGCTACGTATCCCAGTCGTTGACACTCAATTAAGCTGCGTCGCGCTCGGCTGTGTGCGACCTAGAATTTTGGAGCGTAACCCCATTCTTCCGCGGGACGGTTTTGGTTTGTTGCGCAGCTCCGCGATGCTAATGGAGTTTGGCGAGTTTGATTGTATATCAATTGCGACGATGCTGAGTCGGGTTAACGGGAGTGTGAATTACGATAGTTTTTTTTTTTTCGATAACCGCTTTCTTGTGACTTTGTAACTGTTTTTATGCTTGTGAGGATTTGCGAATATTCGTTGTCGGTTATAAAAGTGCTTATCAATCGGCGCATGATACGCGTGAGCAACGATTAAATTTATTCGTTCATTTTTGAATGCATGTGCACGGTCGAGATACATTTCAGGACTTTTTAAATGCGATGCGCATTGTGAAATTCAAAGCATTGTTTCAAATTTAATCACTTGTGAATGGCAACGTATTTTACGCACATTTCCAAAGGACTTTGCATTTTATTTATCAAGTGGTAATATTGCGGACAATAATGAGATTAATTGAGTTGAAAGCAAAAAAGATTGCTGAATTCGAGATAATCGGCTGTTTTTAAAAACGTGCTTTTCACTTTCACGAACATAAAAACAGTTATCGCTGAATTGTGTCGCGATGAATAATAATCGGAATATATGGAAATAATAAATAAATCGAACAGAAATGCACTTACAACTGTGTTGCGTAATGAGTAACTGAAAATAATAAATGAATAAATTATAAAACTATGGAAAGTATACGTATTGAATTTCCATAATTTTCACCTTCTGCAGCAGCTTCATTGCCTGATGTTCAGGAATGCACGAAAAGCGTTCTCCGGCTACAAAGATATCTTTCTAGTTGGGAGCAATTTGTACATTTTAAAACAATAGTCAGTATTGGGGTTCCTAAAATTAGCATTGTGAATCTAGTTTTTGTAAATTATGACTTTTCAACGTATCGTCGTCCAAACTTTAATAAATATATTCAAGTTTTTTTAAAAGCTGATCAATTTACACGGGCAAAAGAAATCAGTAGAAAAACGCCAAAAAATTCCATTTGTTGCGAACTGTAGACACCAAAGGACTACAGGCAAATATCTCGACTCTAAAGCGTATCGGCTACCAGTCGCAGATTGCCTTTGGCGTGCGTCAAAGTAAAATCGCGCACCTCAGCGGCATACTTACGTCGTAGCACTTTATGGTCCAAGGCTCAATCGGACACCAAGACTTTAGGTCGCAGGAAAGCGCACCCACACCTTCTGCCACGATAGTCTGTACACCTGACAAGAATACATGGTATTAAAATACAATTAGACACCGGAATTTCATAATGCTGCACTTAACCCTTTGAAGTTAACTCGATTGCTTGATGCGATTAATCACGTTTCCGGTTTTGACCGTTTCAAATATTCAAAAATATAATCAGCAAGATAAAGGCGTTATGTAAATTTGCGGTAAATAGGGAATCCAGATTCGCCATCTTTCTTTTTCAAACAAATATTTTGAAAGAAAAATAGATGTACGTTAGATTGTGAAACAACAGAGTAGATGATCAACAAATTAATATATAGAATAATTAATGGCTTTGTAAGACTGATTTTCAAAGGGTTAGGCAGATGAACACACTCAATATAACAAACTAATAGTAAAAAATATTAGGTATACTTTAGATTTTTAATAATGTATTAAAGTGATGTACTTGATATAAATATTTTATAGATTCAACATCAGTTGCAGCTAAAACATCTCGAATAAAATACAAGTTTCTCGAATACATGTATTCATTGATTGGTTGTAATAATATTTAAGGAATTAAGACTCTTTACCTTTAATATCGGGTAGCACAGATAGTGCGTTTAATTCTTTCGTTGTGTTTATGTTAAACACTTTTGGTTTGTATCTTTAAAAGAAGCTGTAGGCGGAATTAATTGAAGCAATTTATGATAATGAAGTTTTGATAAATATGATAATATTAAATGATTATGATTAATTTATGAAATATTATACAATGTTTAAAAATCAAAATATCTCGACTAGATCAAATTTTATTTAACCACAAAAATAAATACCGCTACGCCACATCAATTGAAAATTAACTAAATAAGAAATCAACTATTATCTCAAACGAGATATAGAATTTTTGTTTTAATTAATATTAGATAGATTATAAGCACATATAAATTTATTTATATATTATTAATCTAGTCAGATATAAATATTTTATACAAATTATCTAATAAATGATTTTACAGTAAAATCTTTTTACCCTTTAAATATTTTGTTCAAAAAGTAAGTAATTCAAAATATTAGTTTTGTTACAAAGAAACTTTTTATTATAAATGTACGAGTTCGTTGAAAACATTACTATAACCATATAAAATTATGCTAACTTGGTTAAAATGTTTATACTTATTACTTTTTAATAATTTAAAATATGCCATTGTTTCTGTAGAGGTGTATGCATATGCGAATTTCGTGTAAATATTATTTAATCCAATAGCATAGAAATTTTCACCTTGGAGAGGAGCTATCGTACTTGGTCAAAAGGCAATTTTTAGTGGACAGGAAATATATGATATGCAATATTTATTTTGTTTACTTTATTTTGTCTGTTATTACATAAAATAAGAGGTAAAAAATGAGTGACTACTGTATAAATTTTGTTATAGGCTTTTAACTGCGCCCTAAAGTATTATTTTATGCAATCTTGTATTGCATTAGGAAAAACATATTTGAAGCTTAGTTTTGCTTCCTCTTAAAGAAAGTTTTGTATGTTTAGATGCTTACGTACATGACATTAAAACTGTTGAGTGGGATACATTGATCTATTTTTAGTTACTACTTATTTTATTATCGCGTCACTGCTAATATTGAGAACCGATGAGAATATGACTTAATAAAATTACTAAACATGTTTAATGTATTTTCGCTGGTAAAAGGTTACATACACTACTACAAAATTAATTATTAACGCTGTCAAAGCTATATTGTATGTTATGTACTATAAAAAATTAATTATACACAATTGTTTAATCGTTGTATTACAGAAATGACATTATAATTATAATTAGTTTGTATTCTCTTCGTTATTAATTTTTTTTTTTCTATGACCAGGCAAGTTGTTGGAGTACATGAACGATAACAAAAAGTGTACAAACGTTCATTATTTTTATTTAATTTTGCACCATGAAAATATTGCCATTTTCATTAGTATTTAAAGAAATATAAAGTAACATTTCAAACTCGTTAAAATGTTTATATTGTATGCAGCACTTTGATTAGTTTCTTCGCGGCAGTCATGCGATCCTCTTGATCTTCTCTAGGCTCCCCAGTGTTACTCTCTCTCTGTCTCTCTCTCTCTCTCTCCCCCTCTCTCTCTCTCTCTCTCTCTCTCTCTCTCTCTCGCTCGCTCTTAGCGTTATCGCTGCCGTGTAGGTAGGGATTACAAGGTTTTAACGGGATATCGTGCAACGATGAAGATTTAGATTTTATTGACATTTTGTACTAAAATTTATATTAAAGTATTCGCTTTAATTAATTTCACATTAAATATTTAATAGCGAATGTCGAAGGAATGATTAATTCTGTACCAGTTGCTTTTTTAACTGTGATTTGATACTTTTATTATTATTATAGATGGCAATAAATCTTCATCGAAACATGAAAATCATCTATTTTTTATTATCGTGTGTTTTTTAATTAGTTGATAGCGCTAGTTACATTGGAAATCAAGAAGTTTTACGTCAAAGTATTATTAAATACGAATTATTTTTTTGTAAATTTTAGACTCATTGTCATTTTGTAATTGCTTGGTTAAGGAAGCAGAATCATTATGGTTTTTTATTGCATGCTTTTCAAAATTAAAGTTGATTTGCTCCTATAATCGAATACAGCTTTTTGATCATTAAACTACATTTATTTAAATGTAAAACTATACATTCACTCGAGTCAATTCAATCGAAGAGAATATTAAACATTACATCAGTTTTTAAAAAAGATACACTGCTCTAGAAAAGTAAAGTATCAGGCCGTCACTACTATTTCAGTAATGACAATGAAAATTACGACGCGGTTTTGCCCCTGAATGTGTATGTCAAATTAGTTAGGGCCCGCATTAGCCACAGTGAGGTTTACTTAGAGGGGCGTGAGTAAGGGGCAGCTCGGTAGCGCGAGCTTGCACCCGAGCCCCCAGTTCCGGTTGTTGTTGTCTTGTATGATTTCCATGCGCGGCTAGATGAGTCCTCAGCGAATTTCATCGATCGTTGAACTTGAATTATGCAGGGCGTTTAAAAGTTATTAATTAGTACATGAAGATCACTTTCGTTTATTTTATGCAACTTGAACGTCGCTTTATGACATGATTTTCAATATCATTATTTAATTAATATAATGACACGTTTGCAATGATTAAAAGCTTGACTTTCTCGTTTGCTGAGAATTTATAGCTTATGTATAGTGGTCGATTTAATTACTCATTATCAGCCTTAATAAACAATATTAAATTATACGTAATTACACACTAAAGAAAGTTTATACATTAATGAGATTGCTTTATTTGAATATTTTATAGGCTCTCTTTTAATCTAAAAGTGTCAAACTCGCTGAGTATTTTAAAAGTTCGATTAAGATAGTTGCGTTAATAATTGTAAAACAGATACTGCCATTTATTTAGATAAAAAAGCGTGGAAGAGCAGGAAGTTAGTGGTATTAAAGACTTAGAAATTTAATAATTTGTTTACATTTAACTTAATATAAAGAGATTAATTGATTTACGCGCCCATAAAAAATAATTGATAAAAAAACATCGCAATAAGCATAAACTATAAATTGTTATTTTGAAATTTGATTGCATTGGCGTGTTTAAGAAGTAAAGGATAATTTAAAGAACCAGCTTATTTTTATCTAAATGCGACGATAAATATCTTTTTATTTCAAAAAGCATCAATAAAACGACGAAAAACGCAGTCATCCTTATGAAATTGATGATAAATATAAAAACCGGGATAATTAAAATTATTTACATTTCGATACTGTTTACTGCTTCAAGGCATGATACACATTTCTCATAAATATTCAGGAAAAAAGAATGTAGAATAATACCAATTATTTTAAATAACTTTCTTTCGCGCGTTACGTCAAATAGGATATCGATAACTCTAACGTTACATAAAAGCAATCGAAAAAAATACGATGAAAGAACACAAAAGGAAAGTATCTTTAAATATATATATACACACACACACATATAATATCACAAGAGATCGTGCGAAGTCACATGTTCGCGTCTCCTCGCATCCTAAATAAATAAAGCACACCGACTCGAGGGTTTTTATTTTTGCACTTCTAGCTCTTCCCGCGTAGTAACCTACATTCCTGCCAGATCGCGCGAGTAGCGGTTCTCGAAGTGTTGAAAAATGGATTTACCTGGATAATCCGGAGCATCGTAGTAGTCGTGGGAGGAGCTGTGAGGAGGACCGGCGTCATCCTCGTAGTCATAGGAGCTACCGCCTCCGCCTGCATACCTCGAGGACGGCGGTGGTGGGTACATGTCGTCGCTGTTGAAAAGTAAGCAGAAAAATAAGGAAAATTGTGAGTCAATTCAACGATATGCCAGAGTGGAAGAAAGCGAGGTACGACGTGGTAGAAAGAGGAACTGCGTGTTTTCATGCAAATGTAATGCGGCTAAGCCGGGAAATTTTTATTCCGTCTACTTCTTTTTTTCGGAACAAAGCTTCGTACTTTTCCGCGGCCAGTTTCCTTCGCACTCAAAATAATCGATCGGAGAATTTATCTTTCTCTGACACGTAAGAAGTTCGAGATCGGCGTCGCATTAAAATAACAAACAGGCGACCTACGTCGAGAGTCTGTGACAAAAAAATTCGGGTTGCTCATCTGTACACGCCGCTCGCAAAAGTCGAGTTTCAAGGTTGCTGGTGGATGATAACGCTAGATTTTTGAGAATGAAAAAGCGGCCCAGAAAAGAAGACGAAAGGAAGAGATGTGCGGGGGTTTGGGAAAAAGGAGCGAGGAATGGCTTCGCGTGCGCGACAAGTTGGAGCAATTCTTTACAAACTTATTCCTTCGGCCGTACGTAAGCCGATATTGGAATCGGCTTGGCCTCGTTTTACTCAAGGAGAGTCGAATATCCGAAGTATGGAACATCCGTCCTTCTGATTAATTGCGAGGAATCGCTACGCTCCGACTTTATTCCTCCCGGAACTATGGATTTTCTATTAATCTCTCATGTACCTTTGCTATTTTCGGACAAAACTTTTGGCCGAATTTGCGAAACGGGTTAAGCAGTCCGTGCAAGCATTCGCAAGAAAGCCGACTCTGAAGAAGTTCGCGGAGTGTTTATACGCTCTCATATCGGTTGTTAGAGCAGTATTTTAGAGTGTATAAAGTTTCTATATTTGCTTTGGATAAAAGAACGAATGAAGTGTCCATCGATAGTTGTAAATACGCTTTTTGAGTAAATGCCAGTTATAACGTTACGCATTTTTCGTCACAGACGCAGATGACAACTCTATTACGCGGTACAACGGTTGGCAACCTGTTGAACAAGCGCGATGCCAAATTAGAGACTCGACTTGCTGCTACTCGCTGCTGGAAAGACAGGGAAGTGGATAAAGTTGCTCGAAGTGGTCGTTATTGGTAGGACATTTTAATATCAGGAAATAAGTCGACTTGTTTAAGGGTACGGCATTGGACTTTTTAACATCGCCTTATGATACGACTTCTTCGGGATATCATTCAAAGTATACGGAAAGTTTGGAAAGCATATATAACGTTTGGGAGGTACCGAGCGAAGGTATTGCATCAAGGATTCATGAATAAAGTTCGGGTGGATAAAAACAATCCTAGCGACGTAAATGCTGAGAAATATATCTGAGCGTTTCGACTCCTAGAAATATTTTTCAAATATTAAGCGTGAATTATCGCTATAACGTCAGCAGAAATTCATTCAACGGGTATCATTAGAAATGGATATCGGAGGGATGATGCTCGAGGCGGATCACTCGGCAATAAAGCCTGCAAGCTTCGTTAGCGCGCTACTCACGTGTTAGATGACGAGTAATGACGATCACCAGAGCCATACCGGCTGCTGCTTGAGGAGCCGTGATAATCGTAGTCATGGTGAGACGAACGACTGGCTGGTGGTGCTGGTGGTGCTGAGTCGTACCTGTTGGAGCGTCGATAGAGAGATCATTATGTTTGCATAGTTGAATCGAATATTGTTTTTGATTTATATTCTCCAAAATAACACGTTTGTGAAACGTATTTAAAAAGAAATAAACTCACCCATAGCTTTGATCCATAGCAACGCGAGCACGATCCAAGATCGAGAAAACCTTGGTCTTAGCTGGAATAGGCCGAGCGGCTGGTCCTCGGGACGGTGGCGGCGGAGGAAGGATCGCTGCTGAACAGTCACGTGTAATTACCATCGTTATTGTCTCGATAAAAAGGAAAAAGTAAGCTTCCAAAGCGTTGAGCCAACTCACGTCTAGCAGCAGGTCCGCGCATCGGTGGTCCGGGTGGTCCGGGTCTGGAGACAGGCCTGAGGATACCTCCACGAGCACTGGGTCGTCTCTCCTCAATGGGCTCGTCGACGGTCAGTTCCATCTCGCGCATCTGCTCCTGGCGGATGTTGTCGTTGTTATCGGGAATGAGGTACTTGCGAACCTCGGCTAAAGCAAAGGCGATACGAGCGTGGGCCTCGGCTGGCGGAGCAAGAGCCGTGATCTCGACATGCAGGTCGTCCGACAAGTGCGCGTACTTGGGGTCGAGACTCTTGCGCAGATCCTCTTCCTGAAAGACGATGGTTATATTGCTTTAATGGAGGGTTTGCGTGCAGCGTCGACGATCTTGTGACAGAGAAATCAAGTAATCGCTCGCGGGGATGAGATTACGTTACATGGGGAGAGGAGTTCGACTGAAAAAGCTCGTTAGCTTGATTAAAGCTCTGTTTAGTTTTATTCGAACTTCGAAGCAGTCTTATTTAAAAGTTTTCCTTTAAACGGAACGTTTCCATTTAATTAGCCTATCAACGTTGACTGTTGCAGCTTTCGCTAAGTAAGTACCGATCCCATAGTAAAAAAATGCAAATTATCTACGCAGAAAATATAAAATCAAACCTCGCGCGCATGAGCACGGAGGCGCGATAGCAAAGTGATTCTATTCCAATAGAATTACCATTAACCCAGTGAGCCGCGCTTGCACTATTGTGGGTATCTAGTCGAGCGATCTCGATGCTGTTCGCGCACGCGAAAATCCGCCACATAATGCGCGAGAGCCATGCAAACGCGCGTTTACGCATAGCTCACTGTCTTTTCGAAAATCGCGCCCGCGTGGAACAATAACGCCAGCTGCGTTAATACAACGCGAGGTCCGGCCAATAAATCTCCTCCGGGGGGTGTGACGTTCTCCCGTTTTATACGGAAAAGACGAGGCAAACTTTTCCTCAAATCGCTCGCGTGACTCCGTCAACACAAAGCGATGAATGGAGAGCTCTTCGTAAGTGCGCGTGCGGCGCGTGCGGCGGCGGGAAAGGCAATTTTTGCTCTGTTCGTTTGGTCTGCCGGCATTCATTTTGCTTTTTCAAAAGCTTCTTTTTTCTTCGCACTTGCGCTTTCGTATATAACCCACGTCTCGGCGCTCGTGTGGTTCATGAAATATGAGCATCGGGACACAATGTGTCGCGTGACCGTTCTCTCTTTTTTTCTTCTTATTCTTTTCGCGTTTTGCTTGTCGATACGACGTGGGAGTCTAATTTATCACATTTGATTGTGCCCGTGTTGCCGTTTGTCACTTCCCTTCCTGCGACGAGTTTTATTTTTGGTGTTGTTTCGAACTTGTAATACATAGCGGCTATTAAATCAGAGCGTGACGAAACTCTAAAATTTGAATTTAGATGAAAAACAGTTTTCGGGGTGACGAAAAAGATGAAAGAAGCGGTGATAATCAAAATGTAAAGTAAAAGAAAATACAGCTGCGCTATCCGGTGAAAATATATAGCAAGAGGGAGTGAGGTGCGACGGAAGTTGGCCGAGTCGATATATCGGCATTCCCGCGGCGCGCGTACCTACATGTACACGTACGAGATCCCGCGACGCAGCGGGCAAAGGTGCCGGGAGTGAGATCTTATTGAGTCGCTTGCGAGACATTACAGAACTCCTGAGATAAAAGAGACGCGCCGGAGCAAGAGTCTATATCCGGGGGTGGCTGAATACAGCGATGGAAATATTGAGTTAGGGGCTGGATTTTTTTTATTGCTCTGGATTTCATTCGACTTGATTTAATCAATTTTTACGCTTTTATATTAAAGTTTGATATCACGTGCATGAATACGAGGTGGTGATAGAGTTTGAATATCCTTTGCATATTACTTTATTGATTGAAGCAATTAATTAAGCATTATTAATTTAGCATAATTTATGGTATGTAGAGAATATCGACTCGCGGATAAAAATGGAGGAGCCAAAAGTATTCCGTGTGATAGATATCTTTGAGGGCAGAAAGGTGTATGCAAAGTAGAAAGCATCGAGAAAAGTGAAACTGATGGGAGTGTCCAGAAAAGTATTACGAAAGGGTATGCATCGACGGAAATATAGAAGAGCAGACGCGCTAATAAGATAAAAAGTTTACGGCAAATACGTCGCTGCAGCGATAAATCATTGTCTCCATTACAGATTGAGGCAGACAGTTTCGCTCTATATCTCTCGGCTCTTGCTCTTCTCGGGAAAACAAGCGTCTCTTCTTCGGCTGTTGATGCCACTGCAGCAGCAGTAGAAAAAACAGTGTACATCTTGTAAATCCGCAACACGCTTTTCTCCTCTCTTATCTGCGCCGCCGCCTGGCGTCCCTTGATATAATTTGTGCGCGATACCACCGTGGCATCAGCGGAAGCGAATGTAGCACTCGCTGCTTTTTGCGTGAAAATTTTTCGCACAGACTGCCACGGTTGATATTCTCCGCTTAGAGTTTTACATTTTTATGGAGTGAATTACGAAGCGTTCCTTTTTACGACTGAGTAATGCAGTTATTTTTTTACAATGAAATGCTCGTGTACCGCGAATTTTATCGAGATAATAATAAACTTAAATTTTTCTCTACTACGGCAAGGGATTAAATTTAAAAATGCTGAGTATATGCCACCCGACGGAGCATAATGCAGCGACTCGATTTGAGCAGCGTGTGGATTTCAAAGGAATGCCTTTCATCAGTTACACAAGATACTCTATTGTATGGAAGCATAAAATAAAACTTTAAAAGCGCGAAACAAACAAATCCATAAAATCTCGCGCGTTCTCGCCTCGCGTTCGCAAAGTAACATCGTTATTTCGCAGTTGATTGGAGAATAGCTCGGCGTTCACATAATCCTCGTGCGAATTCGCCGTTACGCTCTAGGCGGTATAGCCGTGCTGTGGGAAAATCCAATGGCAGCAACCGAAAAATCGAGAGACGCGCGCCGCAGAAGAAGCGGCAGGGAAAAAGAGCCACTACTAAATTATTCGAAGCGAACGCGCGCGGCTCCTTTCTATTCAATGAATTCACGGGCCAGAATCTCTTGGCCGTCTGACAAAGAGAGTGAGAGAAATAGAAAGAGAGAGAGAGAGAGAGAGAGAGAGAGAGAAAGAGGGAGAGAGAGAGAGAGAGAGAGAGAGAGA
>QLSS01000078.1:384036-407236 GCA_024372645.1 Trichomalopsis sarcophagae
AGAGAGAGAGAGAAAGAGGGAGAGAGAGAGAGAGAGAGAGAGAGAGAAGCGCGAATTTATCGGCCGATCGCACCCCGTCACCGCGAGCTCCATTGTTAAACAGAACGCGGATCTCTCGTTCCGGCCGCGCGTTTTTCCGCACGGCGCGGTGAAATTAAAGCTGGATTATTTTCATGCCAAACTTCAACCCGCTCCGTTGAGTTTCGCGTTGTAGCTGTTTTTCTCCGAGTCTTACGCTTACGTCGAGTGAAGAAAGGAATTTTATTTGTATGCAATATTTCTGGCTGCTTAACTCTCTCATACGTCTGGCCATAATCGACTCGTACTACTTGCAATCGCGTGTACACATTTAAGAAACGTTAGGATTCTCGGTCACTTCGCAGAGAAAACTGAAAGACACATCGAAATACCACACCAGGCCATCTCGAAAAAAATTTCCCTCCGCAACGCGCGGCGTACTCAGGTGGCACGCAAAAACGATACGAGCCGACATAAAAAAAGATTCACGTCCAAGCTAAATGAAAGGGACACTGGCTATGAAAATTCCCCCGCGGGGCCGCGCCATTAACAAACGGCACGCGGCACGCGGCGCTTGAAAAACGTTGCAATTTTAATGAGAAGCTCCGGTACGCGCGAGCTTTAAGTGCCACCGGATGGTTATCGCTCTGTCGCGAATTGTTAAAGCCTACATAAGCCGACGGCCATTTTTACGAGACGAGACGCGATAAAAACGTTCGCGGACGCTTAATCAAGCGAAACGCTCGCTTAGGAGCGGACATAACAGACGCTGATGCTGATGCTTCGTCGACAAGACAAATCGCCCCTTTCGGCCTGTTTATATAGGTGTACGTGCGTATAAGTGAAGGTTGAGAGAGAAAAAAGCAGCAAACTTAGCGCATGTTAATTGACGTGATAAATCTTGCGGGCTTTTGGAGAGGGAGGGAAGGGTATGTTGTGCCTGCGACTTTTTGTGCGTATAGCGGGCAAGAAGAGCTTCTTACGTGCTCAGGGACTTGATTAATCGATTTAACGGTTTGCTTTTTCGGAAAGTCTTCGAGAGGCAGTAAACAATTTGTAGAGAGACGCACGAGAGGAAATTTGCATTCGATACTATCGAGCGCTGCGTCCATAAAAGATTCCATTCTTAAAACACATTTCTACGTTCGCGAATAATCATCTTACAAATTATACGAAAAATGTTTAACGATGTAATAAACGATTAATATAATCCCGTCTGTATAAATGACACGATGACGCGCATATAATATCACCTATTACAAAGGCTGTAAAAAAATCTCATTTAAATATAAAAAAATTCATCGCTCGCGACCGCTCTCGAATTACAGTAACGACGCACGAGCTATCATACCTATATTCGCAGCGCGCGGCAACTTTAAAATACGCAGCTTCAAAAATAACCTAAATTTTCAATTCATCGCCACCGTGAGCATCGCGTTGCGCGCAAACGCATACACACAAATTGCGCTTGAATTAATCATCAGCCGCACGGCTAAATACTTAAAATGTAAGACCGCCATTTCCCGGGTGCGTTTTACGCGGCAACCTCGCATAAAAGATTAACTCTCTCGATCTCCGAAGTACAAATCTCAACGCTTTCATATAATTGAATTATTCCTACAGCCGTCGTCGTCGTCGTCGATCTCCCTCGTAAAATACTCGAACAGTGACCTCCTTTTTACACGCAGCGAAATGATAAACTTGCATAGGTGTACAGCCCAGCGGAATGGACCATTAATGGGCATCATTGCTCCTGCGCGCTTTCGTCTATAGCGGCGGCTGTAAAACGATGGGCGACACCGGCTCTTCCTTACGGCGCCTCGTAAAAAGCCTGACCCCCTCTTTTGCATTGTGCGAAAGGGCGGCGTTCCGAGGGTAATATTGCCACCGCCGGCGCTCTGTTATTGCGCGTGAGATTTTATAACGCGTGTCGCGCTTTTTCCTCCTGGCTGCCGCTGCCACAATGCTTTCCTTCAACTGCCTCACGTGCGAGTAGGTCAGAAATGTGCGGGTGTGTAGGTACTGTGCTTTCTCTGTTTCAAAGTCGAATAATTTCGTTTGCGCCGTGCAGTTGCTTTACCACGAAATGAAAAGTTAAATATAAAGCGCTGCGCGTTAAGAGAGTACTAGCGGTACGCCTGGAGTCAAGTGCGTGTTTGGTTGTCTTTGACTCCCGAGGTACTTTGATTTGGCAACGTCACACAGTCGACCGCACACGTGTATAGTTTTCTTTTGCTCGCGTGAAGTGTTTGTGTATAGGATGCTTGAACAAAATGAGTGATTCGAAGCCCTCGAATAAAAATGAAGAAACTACCAATACCCAGAGGAAAAGACTATTTTGGAAAGGAAAACTCGTCTCGCAAAAAGTTTATAACAAAAGGGTTCAACAAACTGAATTAGCGCATCATTCAAATAGCGCGGTCTTCCTAACCTCTTAGCGACGTTGCCAAATCGTGAGAGTAATGGTCGAGCGAGTGAGAATAATTTTATTCATTGCCTAATATTAACTATGAAAATTGGTGAATCAACATTCTAATATGTGCCTCATATTTATGAGATATTCATTATTCATTTCTCAAAATTTAGTCAACATCTGAACAGTCGTTTTCATAGATTGCGTGATTGAAAATCTCGAGAACGTGGTTTCCCATAAGACTACGTGTTAATCGCGTAAAAATTAAATGATTAATAACTTTTTACTGGATTGGTGTAGCTTTCCAAAAATTTATATGAGTGAGTTTGAAGTAAAAATCTACTAGTTTGCGAAATTTCAGAATTTTCTGAACAGTTATTCAAAACCGCTAGTACTCCCTTAATAAGTTTCTCTATATAATTCCAACGCAGAGCTAGAAAAATCATTACTGCGCGCGATACCAGTCCAGGTGAGTTTCCGAAAGAAATTTAATAAACGCCGATGAAAAATAAGAAAAGGAGGCCGCGAAAGCGCCAAAGTAGTTTTTACAGTACTGTATCTGAGTCTGATAAAAGTTTCCCCCACGGCTTTCATTATTATATCACTTAAGAACAAATTTTAAAAAAGAAATTATATCTCTCGAAGAGGAGAAAGAGGGAGATATATGCATGGCTCGCCTTATATACTCTACCGAGTAACGCTGAAACCCAAGAGTCCTCGAGAAAGCGAGAGGGACGGAAAATGTTCCTCGAGACAGGTCACTAAAAGTAGGCAGGAAACCGAGAAGTCGAGGCTGCGGAGCGAAAAAGAAGAAGCGGAAAGACGCGAAGCCCAAAAGGAAAGACGGTATACGAGCGGGGAATTTGAAAATTTCGAATCTCAATCTCCGAGTGTCCGAGCCAAGTGCAATCCCGTGTTAATTCCGTCATAAATATGCATCAGAGGATGGCGCTTCTTTTTTTTTCATCCTCGGCGCCTAGCACTCGTCCCGGCTAACTCGGCTCGACCTTTTTTTCCTCTCTTTCTTCGCTTCTGCGCTCTATTCATACGTGCGCATGTTTCACTATTGCTTACTTAATTCCTGCATGCGTCACTCTCTTTTTTTTCCCGGGGGGTTGTATTTTTTCCTCCCTTTTTATGCATTCTGCGCGGTTACAGACTGTTTTGCTTTGTTAAACGGAATTTACATTTTTTTGCGCGGAATAGCCTTTGCTAAAAATTTGCGTAAACATGAAAAATTGAATTTTACATCAGCATTCACTATCTCACCTTACGAATGACGAAGCTAAAAATTCAATTCTCAAAGTAATCGCGTCCAAATATAATAATTTCCCGCAGTCGGTATGCGGAGAGTGGGCGAGTTCAGCCCGTGCTGCGAACTCGCGAATTTCCACTAATTCAAATTCACCGGCGAGATATCTCTCCATCCCCGAAGCTGAAGTTCGTTGGCTCATCAGCGCGAGGCCGTGTCGGCATCAGAGAGAGAGAGAGAGAGAGAGAGAGAGAGAGAGAGACGCCCCTCCCGCGCACAGAAGCAGGTGTAAGTGGAAAAAGCGCTCAGCATCAGCGGCGAGAGAGGCGAGGCTCTCCTCCTCCAGAACGGACGAGAGAGAAAGAGCAGTAGTAGCTATACTCCTATCTGCGGCCGCTCGCCTCACTCCAGCGCCTTTTCTCGCCCGCCGAGTTTCAGAGTAGTTTTTGAGGTTAACAGCGGTGCATATCCTCACGCGAAATTACAGTCGTCGTCGACTGCTTATTTCATGCGAGGAGTCTGACGCGCGGCCTCGAGAAAAAAAAAAAAAATATATATATATATATATATATATATATATATATACATGCACATGCGCTTTTATCCCAGCCCCTTCGCCGCTTTTTTTCGCCTTTGGAAAGAGGCATTTCGTATACGGCTGTGGAAAAGTGCGCTGCTCTGTACACCTGCCGCGGATTCCGCGACGAGCGGCACACGTAATTTGATTACGCGTATAATTTTGCGCGAGAGCTTTTTCGAGAGCTTCTTATATCGCGGAGAATGTTACTGAGTGGCCTTGATGCGCGGCAAGACTGAGAGCTTTTAGTCGGCCTTTTTTCGCTGAGATGTTAATTTTGCGGAATTTGAATACACTCTTCGCTCTCGGCAAATTTTGTTTACAGAGGATACAGTACTGTGCATTTGCAAAATCACGGTCGCTATGAAATTTGAGGTTTATGAAACATAGTCACATATATAAACAAGACACACGCGTCTTGCTGCTCTTTCTCGTCGGACGATTATTACGACCAATAAAGCTGTCACGGCTTCCGCGCGAGTGCGGACTCGGACGACTTTGCGGCTCTTATCGCTGGAGGACAGACATCGTCCGGAGTTTTCGCGAGGAGCGAAATTCGTGTATTTCTATTACAACAGACGCTGCAGGACGCTTTTAAGAGCTCGGAAGACAAATTCGAGTCGTCGGATCGCCTTCGGATCTGCTCTAAATTTTATTCATTTATGTGAATTTTCTTGAGATCGCGTATGATGACGAAAAAAAGTAAAATCTAGGTCGACTTAAATATTTAAGGATATCAGCTACATACATCGCGCATTGGTATAAATGCTCGACTTGATTGAAGATACGTACGAAAACAGTCTTTTTTGCCGTTTTTAGAGCACGATCGCATATTTCGCGCAGCGTACGGAGTTTAACGAAATGAAAAGATCCATCAGACAATTTGAGCGCTAAAGGTTAAATAAAGTGCCCGTGACTAAAAGGGTATACGGAAAAAAATTCTCTCGCTTTCACGATTCGCAGAGCGCAGACTCTTTGACTGGAAAAAACTGTCCATACGATGTATTGACAAAGGAGGGATCCTGTATCAAAGTGGACCGGCAGGTGCAGCTTTAACATGGGAAATGAAAAGCAACTGATTCAAAATAGCCCATGAATAAATTTACAAAAAGGAATAATGTAGAATCCTCATTGCTCATTTAATATTACAGCTGCGATGTTTATGAAAATAAACATCATAATAATAATAACGCGCTTGTGCAGAAGTTTTCGAGCTAAGCTCAAAATTAAACCCGAAACCCGAACTTTGTACAGGTTTCGCAATAGCGCGTTTCCCACGGAAAAAGCCGATAACTTTGGCGCAAAATAATTGTTACCCAATAATTATCCACAGATAAGTCTCACAAATCACGAAGCAAAGCGCGACAAACTGACCAATCCCTACTCATTATCTCCATTCGTCGTGTTCATTAGCAAGCGTTCGATCGACCTTAGCTCCTCATTTTTATAGCAGCGCACGGCGTAGCGAAACAATTACGCAAAGTATTTGCTAGAGCGGTGAAGCTCTCGAGTGGCACGCGAAAAAGGAAAGAAGCGAGGCCGTCGAGAGCAATCGCACGCCAGAGAGTTTTCTTTGAGCGCAAACGAAAGTAAAAAATTAAAAAGAGCTGGCAGAAAAAAAAACGAGAGTCGAGGTCTTCTTTTCAATTTCCATCTGCCAGGTGCCGGGCTCCGCGAGTAATACAACGAGCCATAATGGAAACTCACCTTTTGCCTATCCTTCATAGATCCTCTACCAAGAACAGCCATCTTGCACATCGTTTCCTCTTGTAGCCGCTTCATGGAATTGCCTTTGGGACCCAGCAGCTTGCCGACGAAGTTGAACTGTAACAGACAAGAGGCGATTCGATTTTAGTTAAACGTTCAAGCTCGGATATTGTCGCAGCGCTTTTAATATTACACTCGTTTCACTACGATGGTTATTGTCTGCTCTTATAATTGCCGCGCGGGGTTATTAGAACGATGACGATTGTCCCTTCTGTGAGGCTGAATGTAATGTTTTACACAAAAGTTGGTTTTTACCTTATTATGATATCTGTCTACTGATATCTGTCAACAAAAATTCGGGAATGTAGAAGCACAGTTTGTCGTGATTTATCTGCACTATACTTGGATTACCATAATTGCTTGTAATGTTCACGGACCTGCTTCTGGGCTAAACTTGGCACAGTGAATTTAAACTTTCGTAACTTAAACGCGCCCTGCGTCTTCAAAACTAATAAAATTCTAAACTTGCCTTTCATGAAAAAAGATAATTTTTCAGCGGATTCTGAACCATCGCACAGTGAGAGCCAGAAGTGTGAGACTGCAGACGTTGCATAACAAAACACTCTCTCGCGCTCAACTAGTTAGCGAACGGTGTTTGTACATGTGTATTTAAGATAATGTAGAGCGCGAAACTTATTACCGCCAAAGTAGATTTAGAAAGTTGTGTGTTATGACGCATTTCATAGACTGCAGTCTACTGTTGCTGCCGTCTACTTGCTCGAAACTTAAGAAACTCAGCGTCAGCACCTCACGCGAATCTACTGCGTGTATGTTCATATTTCTTATTTTTAATTACGCCAGATTTATCTAATGTATTCCTATAACAATAATATTCATAAATGAAAAAAATGAGTAATTGGTCCAATCGTTCAATTTGAAACAATGATAACAGTAATAGTTCTAATAAGCGCCATCTGTGTCAAAAGTACGCGTGCAACAATAATAAAGGAGTTTAGGAACCACACGATTCCGCGTTTGGGATCGGAATTTCAAAGTTCAAAATCGTGTTAGAATTACCATTTGAATACATCAAAACTTGAAACGTTACATCTTCAATTCAACGATAACATTTGGAAATTAGGTTGAACCGGCTGTCAAACTCAGTTTACAATCAATAACATCGACAAATTCGAAAACAATACAGTCATTATGATTGTACGTTTCAAATTTATAGCTGAGAAATTGTCCAATTTACAAGATGACGAATAATAAATAAAGTCCTAGTACGTTGAATCTTCAAACAATCAAAATAACCCAAACAAACTCCACGCATCTTGAATATTTATCCCCCAAATCGTCCACAAGTCACCCCGAGAAAAGCAAAAGATGCACACCTACGCGCGGCAATGTAAGTGAGCTTCATATCGTACCGAGGCTGTTCACTTCCGTCCTGATATTATTCCTCGCACGTCCTATCGACGCGATTGCGCGAAACTCGCATCTCGCCCGTACATCTTCTGCGGACGAATAACGTCACGATCTCAAGAACCTGTACGCCTCGGTCGACCACGCAGGCGCAATTTGCATTGTTTTAATTAAGCCGATTACAGAGAGTCAGCAAGTCTGACCCAGATCATATTTTCAATCAACGCGCGAGGGCTCTTCTCTCACGTTCATCGCATTCTTCTCTTGTTTTCTTTTCCCGCTGCCGGGATGATAATGCCTGCATTGCTTTGCCACTGACGGTGATAAGAATAAAACGAGGAGGGTATAACGCGAAAAGAATGGAAGCTCGTTATCTGAAAATGAGTGGAGCACTCGATCATCTCCTGGGATGCCCTGCGAGGTATACTTTGTCCAGCATTGATTTTGATTTGTATGAGAGAATTTGTAGTGGTAAGGGAAAAACTTAGATGAGTCTGGTGACGAGTTGTAAAGGCTTCTGCTGGGTTCGTTCAATGATTAAAAAAGCTCCTTTACAACAAAATCAACAGCAATCGTCACGTGCACATATCACATATCACAAAATATGCCTCGACTGGGGATTGGCCGCTCATGCATTATTGCCAGTGGTGGGATTTGTATCTCGCGAGCAATATCGCGCGCTGAGACACTGGATCATACAGTTGATGACGACTTAATGGGTTGCGACTTGGGATTAGCATGTAGAGCCAGGACTATACTGTAGCACGGGATAATGCCAGCGAGTGGCATCGAGCGGAACCCTTGAGGCCCTCTCCTAGGCCACGGGCTCTATTATGCGGGACTTGCACGGTGCGAGGATTCTCGTGTTGCTCCGGCGCCTCTGTATTTCGATGTGTCTTTGGGAAATTAACTGGCTGATTTGCTGCCCATGGAAGCTATACACGATACGCAATTTTGAATTGCTTTACGCGCTAAGTCAAGGGCTTTGTCATCTGGATGGTGATGATACTACGGTTATGTTGATAATAATCTGCTAGCTGACAATTGAAACCCCACGTTATTATAAATAAAAAAAACAGCATATCTGCATAAACTAAGCTATTCTATCGTTTTCCACAACAGCAACTGAAACCTAGAATACTTTCCTACATTTCATCAACAGGTTAGCTGCGACGAAATTTCACATATGCAGAGAGAGAGAGAGAGAGAGAGAGAGAGAGAGAGAGAGAGAGAGAGAGAAGTACTCCAACTATGATCTCTATAACAAACAAAATCCACCTCTTCGCTTGGCGGCAAAGACTACTTTAAACAATCCAGTTTCCCGCGAACAGATTCATAATTAAAAAAAGCTCGCCTCGACAGCGTCAATTGTGGGAATCCAATCTCTACTGCACCACCTCACGATATCAAAGAC
The DNA here is from genome assembly GCA_024372645.1 of Trichomalopsis sarcophagae. Classification (NCBI taxonomy): domain Eukaryota; kingdom Metazoa; phylum Arthropoda; class Insecta; order Hymenoptera; family Pteromalidae; genus Trichomalopsis; species Trichomalopsis sarcophagae. The sequence continues at coordinate 392,843 of QLSS01000078.1, forward strand.
ACACGACGATAAAAAACTTTCGTCCCCGGAAGCAAACGAGAGGGAAAAACCCGTCGAGGACCATTAAAAAATACGTACCAGCGCGGCGGCGCGGATCTCAAGGGCTTTGCGGAAGCCGGCAAACAATAATAGAGACAAAAAAAGAAGCAGACAACAATTGTCTAGCTCTCTCTCTCTCTCTCTCTCTCTCTCTCTCTCTCTCTCTCTCTCTCCATGTGCATGCATCCGCGCGCTCGCATCCGCGCGCTCGCATCTGTCCTCGTCTTGTGTCCCGCAGTGGCGTGCGATATCCGTGGCGGAAACTTGTGTATTTTGCGCGAAATAACGACTCGCCTTGCGCACACAACGGTTTGCATAGGGAAAATACGTCAATCAACAATTAATGCAGATTTCCCTCGAGTAGGGGCTTGCGATCGGCGGGAGTCGATCCTCGCCGCGAATGAAACCAACATCCGCAGCTCGCGCTGTGTTCCACATACGCGTGCACGAGAACAGGTTTCCATCTAATTCAATAAAATGTGTCGGGGAACTTTTTTTTCAAATCAAGTTTTTGTGATTTTGTCGTCGATGTTCTATGGATACGGTATCAACATTTATTTTTATTCCGGGAGTATTAGTTTTTTTCCTCTAAATACAGTTTGGCCATTGATTCTTTTTTTAATTGCGATATATAAATCCACTTACAGCTTAATATTCATAGTACAAAACAATAAAATTCTCTCCACGCGACGCGCGCTGGTAAGCTGCATATAATATTCTATAGGCGTCATTATTCATTAAAACCCTTTATCAGTAACTGCACGCACGAGCGCTCAATAAAACGTCCCGCTCGTTAGTCAACACTGCGCGCAGGCCGCATTATGCCTCGGCTTTAAAAATAAGGCCAATCTCAATAAACCTTTCACACAAGACGCATGCACTAATTGCATTGCTCGAATTAAATGCAAACACGCTGCGCGAATCTCCCGCAGATATACATCCATATTCAACAAAGTGCGGGAGCGGATACCGCGTATATCTATAAAATTACCGGATTAAACCGCGCATCTAATTAACCATTGAACCACAGCGCATCACCGCGTTAGCATCGAGTACAATACCAAAAATCTCGTAGTCGCATACGCTGCGTTGATGCATTGTTCGCGTAAGTAGACTATTTGTAAGATAATCCGTCGATTCGAAATTAAATTTTATCAAGTTTTGCGCGAGAGGAGGATTACGCAAACGAGCGCGCAGAAATCGAAAAAGCATTTTTTTCAGTAACTTGATTATGCCTACCGGAGTTATGATCATCCGGGATAGAAAATTCCGACGGAAGGTAGACTTTACATTTTTTCGCGTTTGCATTTTATGATAAAAGTAAACCAACCCGCGCGTTTGAGCCAGCAACTCAGACTGTTAATTTCCCCAAAAAAGTGCTGCTCCTCAACTTCAAGCACTAAAAAGCTTTTTTTTACGAAAAAAGTTTTATGTCGAAATATACCTTTTCGCCCGGCTTTCTAAAAAAAGCTATCTCTCCCGAAACCCAGAATTTAAATTAAATTGTACTTATGAATACTGCAATGACAAAATTTCTTCCAAAAATACACTTGAGCCCTTCTCCAGACGCTTCGAAAAATCAACAAAGCTGGTAATCAATGAAGGCGCACTTATAAGCAAACCGAAACCAAGAAAATTTCACTCGACCCCTCGGGCAAACAAGTCTCTTTTATAACGTCATAGTTTATAAGACTAATTAGGCCGAGTCCGGCAAAAAAGAATACGTGATCGCGCCCCCAGACTGTACGACTCGCCAACTAACAAGACAACTTTGTTACGCGGTTGATAGCTTCCCTTTAACACGCCATCGAAAAAAGAAGCGAAATAGCGAACTGGTATCTCCTTGATCCTTCGAGGCACACTGCATTTTGCTCTCGCTGCAGCAGTGCACGTGTGTGTGCTTAAAGGTAGCTTTATCGTCTAGACCTCGGCTCCGCCAACCATTTATAATTCACCGGACGACTTTCTTCTCCCTTTTTCTATTTTCAGGCTTCAGCGCAATTATGGGCCCTGCAGGCGCGCCAGCTGAAAGAAAATTACAAGTCGACGTTTTGCCTGCACCGACCTTTTTTCGGGCGATGCGTGAGTGCGCGAATTGCTATACGTACGCGCTGCTCTCTCTCTCTCTCTCTCTCTCTCTCTCTCTCTCTCTCTCTCTCTCTGCGATCAGGCTTGCCGTACTGCGTTCCTAAAGTCACTATTTTTAGGATACCGCGAAATTTAAATTTATGCGCACTTTATCTATTAAGACTAAGTTTAAGTGTCTTGCGAGCACTATTACCATTATTTAAATTTTATTATTTTTTTATTTTTTTTGTACATATTGGACGAGTCAATCTTGACGTAAATCTTGACACGTCTGATCACTCGATTGACACTCTAGGCTCATCTGCGCAATCGATTTCATCGAGTCTCACTTTTCCTCCGGCATCTCCAGGATCTTTAAGTCAAACCACCATGACTACGTTGCCAGATAATTGGGACAAAATGTCCGCCTCCCAACAGATGGCCGCGCTCTTTAATCGCGTTGGCGCGTCCGAGGAAAAGCTTGTAGCCAAAATCGATTCTCTGCAAACAGAATGTAAGGCACTGCGCGATATTGTCGAAGCGCAGAACGCCCGTATTAAGACTCTAGAAAGCGCTAGCGTATCTATTCATAGCGAGGTAGAGCAAATCAAGGAGCTTCGTGTTCGCGCCCCTGATTCTACGAAGCTTAAAATTGTAGGCATTCCATCTAGCAATAATGTACCATTACTAGACATTGTTATTAAGATCCTGTTATTGCTGGACTTGCAATCATTACAGTGCGATGTTCTCGAGGTCCGTCTTATGCAGAATAAGGCATTGGACTATTCTCGCACTAACCGCCTCGAGCAACCTAGGCCCTTGTCCTTTCAAGGGCGGGATAGCTCTACGAGTTCTGCGAGCAAATTAACTCTAATTGTATTGTTTAAGTCGTCAGCTACACGTGACTTTATTCGCCGTGCGAAACGCCGCCATGGCCCAATATCTTACTCTCACATAGTCCCCGGTGGCCTAGCCGATCAAATTGGTATTTATGAAATGGCTCCGCCATTGATAAATAATCTAACGTGTGCGTCTGTGACAGTAATCAAGCTAAGGCAATCTCAGTTGAGCGCGGCTACAAACATGTCTGGGTAAGTCGCAATAATGTCTATGTACGCAAAACGGACACCTCTAATATTATTCCGATCGTTACCGAGACCGATCTCGATAAAATCATTTGACGCCAGCATTCGCCAAGTCTTTTGAACATTCTAAAACCACCATGTAAAGACGCTATGCGAGTCGCCCATATTAATGCAAATTCTTCACGAGAGCATCTTGACTTAATAGATAATTTCATTCTTGGTAAAAAATTAATGTCTTGTCTGTTTGTGAAACCTGGCTAACACCTAACCTGGATGACTCCGTCGTTCAAATCCCAGGCTATAAACTGATCAGAAACGACCGTGGTCTTCTATCAAGGCAAAATATTACAAAAGCGTCAACCAGTACCAATAAGACAAGAAATCGAATCTACATGCAGGGTGGCGGTGTGGCCTGTTATATTCGCGATAGCGTTAGTTATTACTTGATACTTTACCTATACTATTATAATTATTCTAAGTCTCTATCTACGAAAATCAAGTCGTTATACTGCATCGTATCTTGCTCAACAACAAACTAAAACCAATCTAGTACATACTACGTTACCAAAAATTATCTTCTCTACTGCGTTACAGATTCCTAATTATCGTTACAACAATTATGTACATTATTATGCACCCTGGCATACGGTCCGGCTGGGCCTTGCCAGTAATAAATCAGCATTCAAGCAATCAAAATCTCTCTCTCTCTCTCTCCCTCTCTCTCTCTCTCTCTCTCTCTCTCTCTCTCTCTCTCTCTCTCTCGCTGACAAAATATCCCATTTTCCCTCGTCTCGCTCACGGAAAGTTAAATACTTTCACGAACTTTGCGAGAGAGACCAAAACTTGCACCGACTCTTTCGCACACATGCATGAATGTTTCGTCGGTTTCGCTCCGTATTTCAGCTTTGTCTGTTATGATTAGAAAAGTTGAAGTTTCTTTTTTGAAAAAAATCATATAGAAACAGAGCAAGATGGTAGGCCGAGTTTTTAAGTTTTTACTCGAGTTTTTACTCTCAGCGGACGAATCACGCGCGGTCAGAGACGCACGAGGGCGTGGAAATAAATGCTTGCCCGACGAGGAATTTTAATGAAGCTTGCAGCGCGGCAGTTGTTATTTGCATTAATTTTCAAATCTTTCGCGAAAGTCGCGCAACTGGTTACTGCATTTTAGCTGCGCTTCTAGAATACGCGCAACGTCAACAGAATTTCATCCTTTGAAGGGATTTTTGAAAAGTCGGCCGCGCGCGCTATATAAATAATGCGCTGAGTTTTTCATCGCTTCGTTCCCGCACGTTGTGATCACTTGAGAATCATCATAAATAAGGAAGGTGTATGCGCGTTATGATTTTAATTATGAAAACGTTATTTTTCTTCATTAGAGACGGGACGCCATGAAATAAAAAGTGGGATTGGAATGGTAGATCAGATGTTTGAAAACGGAAAATGGCCTACATTCGTCGGTTTGAAGAGCAGAGGAAGGAAATCAGATATAACCGAATAACTGTCCTCTTTGATTACAAGATTTTTCCTTTCAGCCGAGCCTTGGGCACGTTATGACCAGTAGGACACACAGTGACCGAATCGTATTATCATCTCCGTGACGTATTGACAGTCGGAGAATTAAGTGTCAGTGGCACAGCACAGGGCACGATGTCGCCGCACTGTCATCGGCAGTAATTTGAAAACACGAGTTCGTTAGAGGTCGCTCGGTGAAATGCCCGATGGCGTTGTACGGAAGGCGTATATTAACCGTGACGATCGTCAGAACCTCTTTATTCAACCGGGAATACGTGTAATGACTTTTCTTCCGGAGAATGTATGATGGAAATAAACGCGTTCGATTTCATAGCTGTCCTTCGTTATTGTCCGCAGCAGTAAGAAGTATCGTAAAAAATTGAATCAAATTGAGAGTATTTTTTTTTATTGCCCTTTTGTATGGAAAATCATTGCGATACGGTGATAAATTTTTATCGCGGTATCGAGCATCTGGTTGCGCGGAGCTACACGAGCAATAAAGGCCGTTAAATTGTTATTCAATTAAATACGATATCCCACTAATAATCCGATTCCCCGCAGGCCGAAATAATCCAATTTGTCAAGCCAAATAGAAAGAGAAAAACAGGGCCAGATCAGCCACGTATAAGAATCCTCGAACTTTTATCGGGCAACAAGGGTGCAAAACTGCCGGCACTAAACTCCGCGCGAGCTTATCACGAATTGATGGGAAGCCGCCTTACATCAGCGAGCCGTTCATTACGCGATAAACAACTGGCGGCGGGTTCGCGCCCCTCCACTTTCCGGGAGAGGGGAACAGCCAGCAGCCAATCGCTATCCCAATCACAACAACGAACTGGCTTCCGTAGCCTCGTAAAGCCCCCCCAGCAGCTCGATTTCGACTGTAAACCGTTGCTCTCGCGTATACTTGCACACGTAAACACACACGCAGACGTAGGAGTAAAGCATCTGTCGATCCGGAGGCTATAGCCGCACGCGCGCGCGCGCGTGCGACTCTAGGCTCAAATCGTCGGAACGAGACTCGTAAATATGGCAGAACGGCTAAATTGGCTACTACTGCCTCGCGCGCGACTCTGTTCCGGCGCTCTTGCTCTCATTTCGCGTCTACTGCCTCTTAGCCGAGTGGCTTTCACAAAGGAACTGCGCTACAACTGCGCGCTCACGTCGGCGGGGCTGGACGACGACTGCGACGCAGTTCGTAGAGTATAGAGTCGCGTTGGCATGCGGCATTAAGCAACAAACTGACGAGACTAGTATATTCTCTCCCGACTACCTTTCCCCTACAGCTCTTCGTTATTTTAGAGAGGTTATACCTAGGGGGTAGGTCTGTGCGCAGCTGTATTTTCGAAGCCGAGGGCTTGATTAAAGCTGGAAACTTGGAATATTTATACGTCTTGGGATACTGTAAACTTTCGAGTGGGCTATCGGCTTTCCGCCAAGAGGATAGTTCCGATATATTTTGTCTGTATTATCGATCTCGCACACGCACTGGATGTATTGATAAAGTGGGTTCTGGGGCTCCGTTCACAGGTAACAGTTCCAATTAATTGTACTTTGAAAATAAGATACAACAGAATTATCCCAAACGTCCGACCAAAGGCCGACTCTTACTACTTACACTGAAATACACACCTTTGATGGCACATCTACTTTGATAACGCTATACACGATTGTATCTCGAATTCAAATAAATAATAAGAAAAAAAAGATAGCGCATACGGTCTCGCAAATTTGAATTATCACATACAATTTGTATTCATCACTTTTATCGCGGCAGAACATAATAACGGTGATAACAATAATGCTCGGGATTGTTTCCCTGTGGTTTCGCTTATCAAATTGAACGGAAGACAAATGAAATAACGCCGTGCGTGCGGGCCGATGCTCGTAAACGACAGGCTGAGGCGGACTTTCACGATTGATAATCAGGCTATACGGTGTGTTTGGTTTACCGCCGGAGCTTCCACCGATTTGTCATGCATCATTTTGCGCTATGTGTGAGCTTCCCTGAGGGGAACCGCACGCATACGGCTAAATCAGTGCCGTTGCTCTGTAACGAGCTCCGCGTGTGTATTTACATTCGTAGAGGTAATTTGAGCTTTTCGAGATTGTAGCTCCCGCAGCGGTATTATTATATTTATATACTTCTATTCTATGCGCAGTCGCGAGTAAACGATTTAAAAGCAACAATATTGTTTCATGTTTTTTTTCTCTTTTACCCTGTACTAATGAAAGTCCACTTTTGCATGGAAACCAAAATGAACTCGCACGCGTGTATCAACCGTCATTCCGTTAAAAAATGTATCAAGCCAGGGGAGCCTCTGCCGAAATTCTAAGAATCACGTCACCGGAAACTCGATAAAACTTTATAAGCCAGCTGAGAAAAGAGCGAAGCAGTTCAATATTCTTGAAAGCAAAATGAATGCCGCACAGGACCTCTGTATAGCTTCGCAGCTCCAAAGAAAATTTATTACATCGATCACTCCTGAGGTTCTTAAGGAATTTGAAATAATTTATTGCAAAATGCAGGGGAGACGCAAGCGCGGGTTGCCCTTTGTATCTATGAATTCTTAAAAGCTTCTCGAAATTCCTCTTTATGCGTCTTTATATCGACGGCTGACTGGAAGATCACCGTATCTCAGCCGCGGCTTCGAGAACGCCGTATCCCGGCGGTGGCTTCGGGATCGCCGTATCTCAGCCGAGGCTTCGGAAACGCCGTATCTGAGCCGCAGCTTCGGAAACGCCGTTTCTCGGACGCGATTTTTTTTCCTCAAATTTTGTTTTGTGCATGTTATTCCAAAGTTTTTCGATTTTTCAATAGAACCGTATCGACAGATTTACTGTGCTATATACAGCCTCTTCCAAGCTTATTGTGTGTACCGCATCGTTTCCTAATGGACAATGAGAGCCTTCAAAATGGCACGCGAGCCAGTCTCGGCCCGAGGAATTTTCCGTCGCTGGTGTATATGCACCGCGGATGGAATTAGTCATTTCACGCTAGAGGCACGAGGGTTCTCGGAGGGAGAGCTCAAGAGCAAGGCTCACACAACGCCGCCACGGAGTATCGAAAAGCAGCAGCGCGGCCCAGTAAATCACGAATCATAAATAGCTTTGAAGTTTCGACAGTGCACGTGGGAAGAAGAGAGATAGCGACATGGGTATAGAGACTCAAGCAATTTGATTTACTCCTTATCGACTGAAAATGGGCTCGCCGCGAAAGAAAATAGACTTATAGTCGCGCTGTGTTGCAGCGGATATACAAGTTAGCGACACCTTCTCTCAGTCACAATCCTAACGTTCAAAACTGATTTACAACAGTCTCTGTTTCTTCCGCATATCGGGATAGCAATCTCGGTGTCGAAGTTATATACGTTTCGCGCAAGTTTTGTATAATATACGCGATATTCATAACTTTTATCCATCGTCCAATTCCCTCTTGCCCCAAACAACTCTATATAAAATCTTGAACTTCTCAGGTATAAGAAGCAAAGCTCCGAGAGGCAGAGTAGACGTGACCAGCTCTCGCGTGAGACGAATTAAGCTTTTCCGCCAGACGCCGAACCATTTCTCGTTCGATTTCAAATTACCCGCGGAACTGAGAGACGTGGGTATAGGTTTCTTTTCAGCCACGAAATCCCGATCTCATACTCGATAAATCTCGCTCCTCTCTCTCTCTCTCTCTCTCTCTTTCTCTCTCTCTCTCTCTCTCTCTAAGTGCCGCTACGGTGGAAAAGCTCCCGAAGACGGCTTGCCACTGATGCTACTACTTCGCCAAGAGGCTCGAGACTCGCGGCAGGTGGAAAACATTTGATTTAGGAAAGTCCCGACAAAATGAATGGTATTTAGCTCTGTCGCGATCGAGAGAAGGTAAGCACCGCGAGGAAAAGGCGGAATTGCACTCGACCGAGTAGACGATCCACTTCTTTTCTCCGGAACCTTGTACAAGAATGGAGTGAGTGTACCAATGATTCTCACAGCGATCCATCTTCGATTCTATCAATTCGAATTCTCAGAATTTCCATATAGTTGCACAACCGAAGAGCTTTTCTAATAATCAGTGGGAAAGAAGCTTCCGTTTGCTGGTGGATTGACAAACAGAGTTGCAAAGCTCGCTCGGTACGCGACGAGACTCTGTCAAAAAGGAGGGCCGTTATTTAATCAGTCGCATTAGTGCTAATCCCTCCTTTGTAAGTCGACTAAGTAACTAGTTCAAAAAGTAATGAAAAAGCGCGCGTTTATTCAAATTCTTTAGCGTGGCGGCTGCGAGCAAGCTTTCCCCCCTCTCTCTAGCCGCTTTCCTCTCTACAAACGAATCCGAGAGTTCGAGAGAAAGTCGAGTGCAAACTCGCGCTGCAACGGGAGGTAATTTAATATTCTTTATGTAAGTCTGGTAATTGCAGAGCGTGAAAAGAATTTACAAACAAGTGTCAGTACAGTCTCTCTCTCTCTCTCTCTCTCTCTCTCTCTCTCTCTCTCTCTCTCTCTCTCTCTCTCTCTCTCTCTCTCTCTCTCTCTCTCACTCTCTCTCGCGTTCGCGCCCGTTCGATTTGGCGTATTCCTCGGGGAATTGCTTTCCTTGCACGGGAATCGTTCAATTACCGCAGCCTTTTTGTAATTGCCATCGTTTCGGATCCGTTAATCCGGCAATCTGGCCGACGCTCCTTTTTCGGGTCTACTTTATGATTTCGTTAAACTTTTCATCTGGACTTTTCTTCAGAGTCTATACGCACTCTGTTGTAAGTCCAATTGCTCCGCAACTTCATTCGCGGATTGATTCATTTACGTTTTTTCTTTTTTATTTTTTTCTCTTGTGTATACTTTTACATTTTCTTTTACTCTCCTACTTTTCATTTCCTTCTTACGTCCTTATTTGACCCAGAGCTGTACGTCTTTTCTCACGCACTTGGTACGTTACTCATATTTACTTTCTTTTTATTCGTTTTCTTCAAACATTTTCCATCTGCCGTTTAATACCACTCCTTTCCTTTGTCGCACGTGGTCAGGACTAACCACCTCTCATGCGATTTCCCCATTTCTTCGTCGACCGTCGCTTGGTCTGCATCATTTCCTCCTATCTACTGTATCCAATCGACCCAAATTCTTGCCTCTCGTTCGCTGTACAATCTCTATTTCGTCCGCCACATCGCGTCGATCAGCGACGTGCATGGAGGATTAAGTAGCCTCTGTTTTTCGCGTCTTCCCCGCGCACGTTGTGGGATAGGATGTGTAAAGTATTGCCTTCGATCTAATTTCGGCATGATGAATTGTGTAGCTATAAGTGGATTATTAATGGCTGAGCAAAAGTTGCGAGAATCGCGATCGGTTATTGAACGTTCGGAAACGTGACTTTCCACGGATCTCGAGATTACTTGATTTTGGGTAACGATAGTGACGATGTTGTTGGGGGAATCGATGAATTTTTTTAATTGCAATTTCCGTCGAATTTCAAAAAAGCGGTGGAATTATCCGCGATCATTCATTTCTTGGCAATGATTTTTAAAATAGATATCTCGCCGAAATCCTGATGCACGCCACGTGACATTTCAAAATTGATTTTGCAAACACAATAGCCGCGGCAGTAGGTCAGAGGCATGAAAATAAAATCGAGGATGCCGATATCGGAGGTTTTTAATACATATTTTTGAAATGAGTAACCGCTTTGTATGACCAAATGATTTTCCGTGTTCGCGCGTAGGAGAGTATTGTTTTTCGAAAAATAGAATATTTTCAAAAACAAAACTCCGCAGCTTTTATTCATCGGCTCTTAAATCACCTGTTATTATTCGGGAAAAAAACAAGCGCCCTCGAAAAAGTAAGCTGTTTTTTATTTATACAAATCGTGTACGAAGTTTTCGCAGGCAAAATGAATAATAAAAATTTAAAGCCACAAAATCCCAAAAATACGTGAATCAAAATTCAAGTGGATCGACGGGACTGATGTTTACGCGTTTTCCGGGAGAAAAAAACGCCAACGTTGAATGCAGTTCCGACGAACGGAGCTACAAATCAGAAAGGATTACTAAATGCAAAACAGAAGCAAGATGAATGCGAAATGATATACGAAAGAAAAACTTCGCGAATGCAGGTAGGAGTATTCAGATTAAACTTGAAACACGTTTCGAATAAAACTTCATTTACATTTTAAGCAGCCTACCAGCCTTAAATACCCCTTTAAAAAACAAACACGCGCAATCGTACAAAAAAGATCGCAACTACAATGTTCGCGAATTCGACGAAACACGAGCACTTCATTACACAGTCATCAGAATCCCTACTCATTTCCCTTCCACAAATAGCCGAGCGCAACGAGGCGTTTCAAATCTCATCCCTCTCATCCGGAGGGAAAAAGCTCTCGTTTTATATTCGACGCGCTGAAATGCACAAGCCGGCGTTTTGATGGAGCTCGGCGCACGGGCCGATCGTCCGGCCGCAAAGTTCGATCACAGGCCATTAAGCGCGAGAATGTTTTGCGTGACAGTCTGTTACTGGCAGGGGTCGCAGGTCGAAGGTGACGCTTGTGAATACACCCCTTTGAACAAAAAATGCGCATGTGTGGCTGTATAACGTTCGGCGGACGCTGCTCACCTCATGCGTGGAACTAACATTTTCGCCGATTGCGCTCTTGTTTATGCGCTGGCGCTGAGATTAAAATCGCCGCTTGCGAGCGGTGAAACGAATATCTTATTTTGCGCAATGATGATTGACGGTTGGTCTAACCTACTTTGTCGTGCCTACTGTGTATGCGTGAGGTCCAGGATAAATTTTCATCAGATATCAGTTTTTGATGATGTTTAACAAATTTTTTTTTTTCAAAGAAAAAAGAAAACTACTGTGTGCACGCAGCTCTGATTTGCAAAGAATCAAGTAATTTCAAAGCCGCAGCGGATTCAAAAGCGAAGTTCTGGACCGGAAACTTTGTCGCTAAACATACGAATGGACGGATTCTCAAGTCTTAGTCAAGCCGCAATGAAGTGCAGCTCTCTCTCTCTCTCTCTCTCTCTCTCTCTCTCTCTCTCTCTCTCTCTCTTTCTCCGTTTCTCTCACGAGAAAAACTCGAGTATACATGAAAAAGCGAAAATACGAACAAAGACGAGAACAAACAAGAAGAAACGAGAGGCGGCGAGTCCATGGAGCGAAGGTGTAGGCCACCTTTTATTTTCCTCTCTGTAACGTATGTTCAAAGTTCCGCAAAGTCTTAGCTCCCTTCGATAAAAAAAAGGATTTCCAGCGCTCTACCGAAGTCGGGTCACGTGAGCCATATCATCTCCTTTCATAAGTAACCCAATTCGGTATCCACAACGCGTGTCAGTCGAGAGAGAGAGGAGAGCGAGATCGAGAGAATGGCTGAAATGTAAAGAACAAGTTTGTAAAAAGTTGGCCGGAGACACAATCATTTACCCTCTAGATGTTCTGCTGTGCAAAATTGAGTGTTGCAGTAGATGTTTTATTCAGAAGGGATTCTTCTCGTGTGTATTCTGAAAAATTTGATACGAGTTAATCCGGCTGAGGCTGAGGATTAAGCGTATGAGTCTCCAGATATTGCTTCTCCGAGGCACCCCAGTCACATCTCAAGAAGATTATGATCATTCGCTGATGTACTTCGTTTTCCAAAATAAAAAAAATCGATCAACCCACTAGCGGCTATACGCGACGCGATGTGTTTACCGACAATAACATTGACACATGCTGCTGCGTAGTGTGTGCATCGTAAACATCCCAACGAGAGGGAAGAGAGGGTGAGAGAGAGAGAGAGGCACGCAGCGAGGGAGACAGATACACACAGCGGCGGCCAGATGGAGAGAAAGCGAGATGTATGGCACGTACGACGCGTGTATCCTCTCGCCGCTACAAGCTCGCCATAGTTGCGGCTGCCGGCACATGCTGCGGCTATATGACTTTCTCTCTGTCTCTCTTACCCGACCAGAGGCTCGAAATCGTCGTAGAGTTCCGGCGTGGTCCCATTAATCACAGGGGCGAGAGCAGCAGCAACGGCTATGCCCAGTAGTCGTATCCTACTGCTACCACCACCCATAGAGCCAGCGGCGGCTGTGGCCTATAGCTCGCTCGCTCCTCCTCGTCTGTCTCTCTCTCTCTCTCTCTCTTGCGAAACGATAATCATATCACCGCTAATCACCAGCGAGCCATCCGACTGACGCCTGCTGCTACACGGGGAGACTGAGAGACGGTCTATCGACTTACGGCTCGGTTCACAATGCTGCGAGAGCTTCCGCGGTTTTCCGATGCCCAATATTATCGGCTGAGCGGTCCTGCTTTGCTCTGGATTCCCACTCCAGGATTGACACTGTACCGGCGTCTACGAAGACGGTCAGTGTGTTGGAGGAGGGAAAGCTCTACCGCAAAGAGAGCCCTTTTGTTCGGAGGAGTTGGAACTAGAACTTGGCTTGGAAAAAGTTTTGTCGGGGAGAAGTCAGTCCAAGTTTATTTTTGTCGACAGGAGAGGTTCTGGAAACACGCAAATTACAACCAGCAGGAGTCTCGGCGTCAGATTTTCCTGCACGGACATGCAAAATCAGAGACACCACTGCGTGGAGCAAACAGCTGTAACTACACCGAACAAGAGAAACTCGACACGAAGCAAATAACGGTAAAAGAGCTGCGGGTCAGCAGAGGTGTGCAGCAATAGGATAGACGCCTACAGGAATAAGCAATCGAGAGACGCAACAAACGACAGGCCGCAACGGGCTCGTAACGCGTGTCCAGTGGGCCGGAATTGGCTGCGGATGGTGGAGTCGAAGCGTCCATATCCGACAAGCACGACAACAAGAACAGCAGCAGCAGCAGCGCTGGCAAGTACGATGACGAGCGTCCGAGCGATTAGTTGATCGATCATCATCGGCGCAGCTCGCTCTATACTATACGCAGCCACAGCCTCGCCCTGTTGTCTACTGCATGCTAAATGCCAAGGACGATTAATCAAAGTCGGAAACTTAGCGGTCGGCCGTTTCGGGATCTGCCTTCAACTATGTTGTATAACAGCGCTATACTCTGGACCCCAGTGTTGCGATGTAGGTTATGCGGACGCGCAATATACGCGAGACAGTCCTCTGTATGCATGCATATAGATCGACCTCGAGGGGTATTAAATGATAATATGAGAGAGGGCTGCAAGGGAGAGAGAACAGAGCCTTTGAGCGAGGCTATGAATAAAAAGGAATCGCGGCTTATCGGATCCATCAATTTGCTGAGCCTGATATCTGGACGTCTAGGGTGAGCCTCTCTCTGTCTCTTCTATACGCGGAAAAGGAGCGCGGAATTAAGTTCGAAGAGTTTCGAAGAAAATTTGACGGGACGACGCGCAATCGGTCAAATGTACGTGTCATAATAAAAAAAAGAAATCAAACGAACGTATAATACCAACAGAATAATTTCAACGACGACAATGAAAGGACAATTTGTTCAGAGCCGAGCAACGAAAATAAATTTCTCGGCGCATCTAAACCGCGTCGCGAGTTACACTAATGCGAGCTCTCTCACTCGCGTGTTTATTCCCCCGAAGCAAGAAAGTTTTCGCGCGCGAGGATGATGACGCTCGGGGTGCAATTTCTCGAGCGAACGCCGGAGCCCTTTTTATTTCTCTCTCTCTCTCTCTCTCTCTCTCTCTCTCTCTCTCTCTCTCTCTCTCTCTCTCTCTCTCTCTCTCTCTCTCTCTCTCTCTCTCTCTCTCTAT
>QLSS01000078.1:407636-426945 GCA_024372645.1 Trichomalopsis sarcophagae
TCTCTCTCTCTCTCTCTCTCTCTCTCTCTCCCTCTCTCTCTCTCTCTCTCTCTCTCTCTCTCTCTCTCTCTCTCTCTCTCTCTCTCTCTCTCTCTCTCTCTCTCTCTCTCTCTCTCTCTCTCTCGTGTACGTCAGTGGGCTAATGCGGCGCGCGTCCCGAAATTGCGCCGCCGTTGTCATAATATGCTAATCCACTCTTTCGCGGCCGGCGGCGGAAATTCCCAAGGGGGCCATAAATAACTTGGACGAGTACGACGCGCGGAGACGCGAGTAAAATTAAAATTAGCGACGCCCCGTAGCCTCTTTCTCTTTTCTCTCAAAGTGCTCTCTCGCGGCTTCCGGCGTGTGGTAGGAAAAAAAGCGAGTAAACAGCTTTAATAATTTTTACATTCCGTGCTGAGCGACGAAAGGGCTGTGCTGATGGAGTCTGAGTCAGTGAGAGTGTGGGGAAATATCGATTCGCAGTTTTTCTTCTTATTTACGAGTGAGAATTTTCTTCGTTTTCAGTGTGCGTTTGAAAGAGAATTTCCGACTTATCCTCCATCACATCCGCTATGACGTAACTCGATATGAAAAACTTTTCCATTCTCGCAAACAGACGCGTCGTTGACTCGAAAATGCGCGCTAGGATAAAAAACGCGCCGAAATTCAAAAAATTCAAAAGTACCTTCTCGGGAAAATGGTGAAATTTCAATGCTACTGCAGGCTCGTATTCGCTAAGAATTTTTAATAGCTATGATGCTCTTAGCTGTATAAATAATGTCCTGAATGCATTATGGAAAATTATTAATTTCCGGGTCTCGCTTATATTGCATGAAACTGGGTCGGAACACGTTTTTATTTCTCTAATTTTGCGCTATCGTTCGTCTATGCAAAAAGCTTTTGGATTTTGCACCTGTGCAGTGAGTTTATTTAAGACGAGGTTTGACTCTCTATTAAAATATCCAGAGCACTGCTGAAAATATCTAATCTCAATAAACAAGAAACGTAACGAAGAGATTCAATTTCGTCTATGTCTTCTAAATTTGCGATAAAAACGCTGAAACTGAATGTAATTTCGCAGAAAAAAAGCATTTGACCAGAAGCACCGATCCAAAAATTTTCCAATCTAATCATGCAAATATAGACACAACATCGGAGTATCAATGCAATTGGACTAGAGGAAATTTCAAACTCAGCTGGTGTCTAACACTCGGTACGTTTGAATATGCAGGAGAAAGTATCCTAACAAGCCAAACGCGTAGGAAGACAGCCAGCAAGAGGGGGAAGGACAGAAGCTTGTAATCCTCGCGTCCATTCGCAAACAAGCGAATTTCCTCCACCTTTTCCGCATTCAGAGGCACCTGACGCCGGATGTTCTCGCGCGTCGAACTTGTCGGACAAACGCACTTCTTTTCACACATCCATGTGCTGCCGTCGATGAACTTTGCAGGGAGAAAAAAAAGGATGGCACGACGAGCGTGCAGCACAAGAGTTCGTTTACCCTTCCGTGGTGGCTTTTCCGCGCTGTAATTGGCGAAAGCGACCTTCAGCTGGCGCCGCTGCTGTTGCCGTGTAGTAACCAACAGCCTATTTAATTTAGGCTTTGGAGCCGAGCGTTGAACGTTGTTAGCTGCGGAGGTAATTAATAGGAGGACACACCGCACTGGCGGAGGTCGGCGGGAAAAAGACCGGGCGAGAGATAAGCGCGTATAAGAAATGCTGGGATTTTGGAGCCGATAATACGCCAAGAGTTGACAGAAAAGTCTGCGGTTCCGGGAAGATTTCGCTTGCAATATTGGCAGGATTAGATTTTATTTTAAATCGAGGTTATGTTTGGTTTTATCAAAAGAAGCTTACTTTTTTCTTTGTGAACTGTAGACTTATCTTTACAATTTTTTTCTAATATTATAATTGAAACAATTTTTATTCATATTTAACGCAAAGGTTACGATCCATCTCAACATTTTCATCTGGAAAATCTCCGTCATACGTCTCAAAAAGAAAACAAAAAACTAAACGCGGCAATATTTCCACTCGCAAAAATCATCCGCAGATATAAAAATGAGGTAGTAAAACATATGCGTCTCATCGTCAACTCACCTTGGGATGTTCTCGGACAGGCACTAGCACCTTGACGGACACCCTAATCGGCTTCTCGCGATAGATGTCGACGTACTTCTGGTCCTTGTTCGGCTTACCGCTCGACTGGGTCTTGTGAATCTCTGCAACACGAAAATAAGAAATGACGCTTACTTTATTATCTGTCGTATGGTAGGCTATGTGCGAAGCATACACACACACACACACACACAGATGGTACGGGAGGACGAAAAACGCGTATCGAGCCGGAAAGCAGGGATAAGGATAAGAAATGGGCCAAGATACAGGATCAAGATGGTCGGCGCTTTTTCTGCCTTAGCGCTCGAGAGCCCGGCTCCGAAAGCACCGAAATGGGATTTAACGCTTCGTGAATCATATCCCCGATGCTTACTGCTGCTGATGCTACCGCTGCTTTTGCGCGCGTCTCATGTCCCGCGGGACGGGAGAGACGATCCGCCTGCGGGCTATCATTGAAAAGAAAACGCGTTGCTCGGCCCATTTGAAACTTCGGCCGAATTATCGAATCGATGAAGAGATGTGAAGACTCGAGGGACGTTGCTTTACAATCTGAAAACACGGCTTTCACACGCCATTCTCTTCCTTTCCAATCTTGACGCCGTTATGTGCTGCCGTCGTCATTCTACGATAAGCTACACATGGCCCGAAATGAAAATTAAAAGAGATTTCCATTTCAGTTAACATTTTTAAGGGATGCGTACATTCGCGGTAGCTGAAAAATTAAATGCGGTAAGCGACTTCTCGTAAATTGAAAATCGTAAATGAAATCCGAGAAGCCTCACTCGAGCGGATGAAGCTGCCGCCGTTTAAATAAGGAAAGACAGTCGAGAAGACCTTCAAAAATGCACCTGGAAATTAGGATGTCTCAGTCTTGAGAACAAACGTACGTTTATGCTTAAATTATGCATCTGCTATCACGACGTGACGGATAAGAGTCCAGGGCAATTAAATCCCGCTCTTGATAGTGATGCCACGCTTTGCTCTCCCAATCAGCTAAAATCGTCGGAAGCGTCTGGCCTCGCGCTCTTTACATTCGCCGACGACGAGGAGCGATAGCGCCGGCGTCTTCTTTATCCGGCGAGAAACGAGTTACGCAGGGGATCGGTTTGTTTATTCTCGCACACGTCGCGCGCGTAATAAGTCCGCGTTATAAACGGTGAAAAATTTTAATGCCTCTCCCCCAGTCGTAAAAATATTCCATTTCTTTTTCTCAGAATTTATGTATTCTCAAAACTAGTTCGACATCCTTTCCAATGCAAAGAGTCTTCTTCGGAGAAACTTCAAGGCGCGCACGTATAAATCCCATCGAACTTCAGCGCATTATGTATATTATAGGACGTTAGAGCGGCTCGCGAGCGTGTGTTTAACATGAAAATGTGTCCCCCGCGTTACTGCTGTCCAAAAAAAGGGGGGCGCAGCGAACTTGCCATTCGACGCGCGCGAAATCACAAGGACTGATCAGGTGAAGGCGAAGCACACAAAGGGAGCGAGCTGCCCGATTCTTTCACTTCCGGCGAGCTCTCTTCCCCTCCAGGCCGATAAAAGTCTTTGAAAGGCTCGTGTTTCGCGCCTCGGAATTCCGAGTTCCTACTCGCGGGGAATGTACTCGTACTTTCGGAAGAGCTTCCTATACCTACACAACCCTCTGCTCCTTTTTCCTCCGTGGGACGCTGCTATATACTCTTCTTCTTCTTCTTCATTTTTTTTATCGTCCTCGCTCCAGCTCCCCATCGTCTCTTGGCGCGGCCTGTGTTCTTATCTCCTACGTTACTTTGCTTTTTTTCCTGATCGCTCGCGCGCGCATTCTTCGCCGCGAGCACATTATCTTGTCCCTCTTTTTTCTGTGTGGCTACTTCTCCGCGGGAATTGATTTTTCTGATTTAATAACTAACGAACTCTTGCGTGTGCTGCTGGCCGCAAAGGTGCCCGGAGAAATGGCTTGTTATCGATTTAAAGGAAAGTTTTCAGCGAAACTCGTTGAAATTAACCTGCATCTCCTACTCCTTGTCAGATATAATAATCTGCGCATATGTTACGCGCTACTCTGTGCGTTGACTCGACTCTTTTTTCACCGAGTTCTTCTCCCTTTATCTCCCCTCTCTCGCTCTCTCTGGGCGGTAATGCACGGAAAATCTGAAAGCCATAAAGATAACGAGGGAAATACTCTCTTTTCAAAATGCCCATAATGCTATGGCATCTATCTTTTTACGAGCGTGAATCGAGAGAATTTTACAAAGTCGCTGCGCTTATGCAGACGATCTTCTATGCGTCCATTTTTCAAGCGAATATTCTACGGTTTTAGAAAAAAAAAAAGAAAAAGCAGAGAAATTCTTTCATATCTAAAATTATGAATCCAACTCGTCGCGTAGAAGCGCAACGATTATCCGGCTCGACAGCTGTAGGAAACGAAAGCTCGAAAAGAACGTCTGACTAAACCACAGATTATACCACTTACCTGCGGCCTCTCACTCCGCTCCACTTTCCAGCTTCTTTTCGCTCCATCGCTCGGCTTTAATGCTCAAGATGCGCGCAGAAGTCACGTGTGCAGAAAACGAGGAACGCGCTCGTCCGGAAAGGCAGCAGCTTCCGGGACTGTCTTAAAAAGTAGTCGTCGGGCTATCGTCGGGCTATCGTCCGCCGTCGCGACCACCGGCTTGTAGCGGCTGCTTCGACATTGTGCGAGGGAATCCGTAAATCGACGGGGGGTCTTCCTCCGCTGCTGGATTATACGGCGCCCTCGGCTTTTACGTGAGTGGGAGAGGAGCGCGAGTACATTGCTGATGGCTAAACGACGCGCTGCCGAAGTGATACGTATATATATGCATACACCACTCGAGAGAGATTATTATGGGTGGCGAGTGATACATAACTACGAGGCTCCCGTATTTCACGCGGTTTTAAAGAATCTTTTCAACGGGAGAAACGGGGCTGCGAGATTACTCAGCATTAGTTCGTCAAGCTAACAGGTGCAAGTAATGTTTGCTAGCTGTGCAGTTTGCGAACGTGATTTCGCGTTGATTAGCCGAATAAATTGAGCCCTATACTCGCGCGCTCGTACGGAGCGGAGTATAAACACACTAAAGCTGTACGAAGCGTGAACTTGGCTATATTATCTTGTTTCTTCCGGAAGCCAATTGTGTGGAAGAGATTAAAGCTTCAACAATGCTTAGTTTTCAAATTTACATTTCCATATGGCTGTTCTTGTATTCTCGCGTGTGTGTCGAGGTATGGATTGAGAGCCTTTGGGGTAATTTGAAAATTAGCATGAATTGAAAAGTGTGAGTATTTTGGAATTGGAAGAGAAATTTAATTTACTACGAATTACACGACGCGGGTACGAAATGAGATAGAGACTATCCCAGGGTATATAGGGTAGCATAAAAGCCCGGACTTTTTTATTATTCTGAGCTTTCTTACAAGGGTAACGAAGTAGGCTACGAACAACCCTTATACTATATTGCGTTAAGCGAAAGCCAAGTTTGCATTACAATTTTCGCAGAATCTTTAACGTCGTGGGCGTGGTGGCACGAATTTTTCAAAAAAAGTGATTTCTTCAAACAATGCGATATAAAAGTTAACCCGGTATTTTCAGGTAAGTATTGAATTTCGCTGGGCACGAGAGAGCATTATAAAAGTTTAATCGAATTGTCATTGGACATGCAGCGCCCTATTCGATATCCAGAAATATCGTTTGCCCAACTGTGCTGCTACTAAAAATACAAAGCTATTAAGTTATTTATATGCAGATGAATGCGCAAGAATGAAGCATTCGTTGCATTCGCGCTTTGCGATGAAATTCTGTAAAATTGAATTTTAATTGTTGGCTCGTTTTATGACGAATATAACTTCTGCTAACTGCACTTTTAATGAATATTCGAGTGAAGCATTTTTAAGTTAATAAAATGTTGAATGAGTTTCAAGAAAAGAGAAGTCAAATTTGAACCAGTAATAAACGTTCGTCGTATGATCGTTTATAAAATTCAAAATATTGCATAAATCTTCTAACATACTAAATATTGAAGCTGTATACCGATAACAGACTCGGGTATATGCTTCTATAATATCGCTTGTCAATCCTCTATCCAAGTTCATTAAATCGATAAATAACGTCAAGACAATGGTCAAAGCTATAGCAGCGATAATATTCATCAAGCTTAACACTGTGCATCGGTATAATACCTACACGATACACCGCGATAATTTATGTAGCGAACCTATACACCAAGTACATAGATCGCACTTAAAGCAGCACAAACAGAACAGTACCAAGAGCCCTGCAGCCGTGTGTTGCTCCGAAATTCCCGCACGAAATCTCTCCCGCGAAATTATTGGCGGCGGCGTGTGCGTACACAGAGTCATATTTTATAATACGGATGAGGCTTTATTCGCTCCTGCCGTGGTGGCCAGTCCGGATACAGCGCAGAAGCCAAGCACTAGATTCTCATGGCGCGGCAAAGCCGAAGCGATACGTATTCCTGTGTACATCGATTCACAGAGGTAGAGAAGGCGGCGAGCGTGCTAGTGCCGCATTATCTTCTAGATTATTGATAAATACATTCCGGTGCCGCTCTTTCGCTTGCTCCGACCCCTCTTAGATTCACGTATACACGTTGTACCATGTGCGATTGTACGAGTACTTAGGGCGAGACTGGAGAGCACACACATACCAGACGCGTGGCTGCTGTTGCATTATGCTTTCGATTGCGAGCTTCTGTTTCTAGGTCAGCTTCGACTTGTTTGTCGGCTCTTTTTGTTCTTGTTTTAACTCATTGACGATCGAACATAAGCATATGCTATTTTGCATGTGTTATATTTAAAATGCATGCATGCAGAAAATTCGACGTGATACAATGCTACAAGAATAGCTCGAGTAAGAGGTGAGGGGAAAACAATTTCAAATGCACAGTGTAACGGCTGGAGAACATGGTTCGACAATATTCTCTTCACAAAAGCGCTATTCGAAATCCATTCAAACCCTTCGCACGCCTTACGGACGCACACACGCCCACACACGCTCCGTAAAAAAACATTCTCTTTTAGAACCTGAAAAGGCTACTAAAACGCTTGCTCTTGCAATTTTCAATTCCTCGAACCCTATTACTCTGTCTCTCTCTCTCTCTCTCTCTCTCTCTCTCTCTCTCTCTCTCTCTCTCTCTCGCTCTCTCCCGATTCTAAAACAGAGCCATAAAAGTCGGCCAGGTGGGTGACGTAAGCTTTGTGCCCAGGGCTAAAGCGTTCTCTAAATGTTTTATAGAAAAGCCTTATCCCTGCTTAAAGTGAATTTTTTCCTCTATTCTCATATAAAAGTGCGTTACCCTAATCTACTTTTACTCACGTCGGCCTCAAAGAAAAAAAAATATTTACAACCGCAGGCCAAATTTTTGTTGCAATGTCAATTTGTTATTTGGCGACAATGAAAAATCTTTCAAGAAAATACGAGCAGCCTGGATTATCGCTCGAGAAGTCTCATAAGCATAGAGCGCGACGTCACTTTAATTTAAACTCACTCCATTTAACGAGCAAAGATCCCTCCCCGAGAGCTGCTGCTGCCGAGAGGAAGTTTAGTGAGTGACACCTCCCCGCGGCAAGTGTGCAATCCCACAAGTGACGTGTTTCTCTTTAACTGGAGCGAATTTTATCACGCTCGTATACACGCGGATATCCAGTGACACACAAGAAAGACATAAGCGTTGCCCGGGACACGAAAATTACCTTTTTCCGGTAGCTGCTGCTGCTGCCGTTGCTCTCCACCTTGGACCATTAATTTTTTTTCTCTTCGTCAGGCCACTTCTTCATTCTCGCGTGTTGACAGCGTGTAAAAAGAGCAGCGATGAGTCGCTTTATGGCGCAGCAGCGCGCGCTAGACGCTCTTAAAGCAGCGGCGTAAAATTTACAAGTGCTCGAACGTTTCATATGTAGTATGTGTAGGGGACGTGCCGCTGCTGGTTGTAGGATTTTTACAGCGCGCGTTACTTTTGCGTATGGATTTGGTGCAAAGCTCGCACGAGCGATGGATGAAAATATGCGCGCCTCAGAAGAATTATATACGTTCTCTCTACTGTTGGGCGTCGGTGCGTCGGAGGATATAGACTGCAATTTCGGTGAAATAACGTGGAAGCGATGTGGAATTTTTTTGTCTCGATGATACGAAAATTGCGTTGCGCCCTGGGATGAAAGTTTTTTTATTTCCAAAAGTTGTTGTTGCGGAAGATGGCTCCGCCCGCGGTGGATTTCTTTTTTATCGGCGTTCAAACTGTATATGGTACACCGCCTGTGGTGTGCGACTTTTTGTTGCTGATATTAAAGGTTTCACAAAATACACAAGCTTTCTCTTTTCGAACGCGTTCGCGAGCACGAAAATTCAGAAAAAATGAACGTTCTTATCGCGCGCGGCTAAAAAAGCGCGCGGTAAAGAGAGAATCGTTTTCCGAGACTTCCGCTGCACTTAACTAGTTGCGGTAAAACATATCCGGATACGAACGTTCTCTCTCCAAATAAAACTACTCGCGATGTATACGATGCCGCCTCGATTAATAAGCGAACGTCAAAACGAAAACCGAGAAATTGTACGCACAACAATCCTCTCGTACAGCGCAGTTTCGTCCCGTCATCCTCCCCCGATAGCGAAATGGCTTAATTCCCTCCAGCAGCAGCATCAGCAAAAAGTTCGTCGCACAAGCGGGAAAAACAAATTTCCTCAGCCCCCGGTTAATTAAAAAATACTATGTTAGGCGAAAAAAGAAACGGGTTTATTCAGGTAATGCATGCAGGCCGTCTAGGGGAGCAATCTCGGCGCGCGCACGCAAAATCTGAACAATAGCCAGCTCCGGACTGCCGCGTCGCACAAAGAGTCGGGCGAGTCCCGGCATCAGCGGCGAAAGCCAGTTGAAAAAAAAAGAGATCTTCGCTCCGCCCGGGAAAATGTTTATATCGCGCGAGGGCATCATCTCCATCCCGGCACAGAGTGGCTGTATTCAGTTTCGTTCCTGAATCGATAGCCCTTTTCCTGGATGAAAGCTTTTGACGCATGATGTCTTCCCCCGTCTCTTGGCCAGAGTCGTGTATTATGTGCAAATCTCGAAGAAAAGCGTCAAGCTCGGCGTGACGGCGATGAGACGCCTCGCGCATTACATCGATTGACGACTCGATGCATTCGCCGACCTGGAAATGCACTCGATCTCCGAGATGTATGTGGATTCGCGAGTGTGCAATCTTGACTGAGCGTTCCTTTTTTCGGGCTTTGGAATACCTTCTTTTTCCCTGTGTGTGCGTAGATTTATTTTCTTTTTTTTAAACTTTGAATCCAATAATTCTTTCAATCTTTTGAACTTTGTGTAAGATCTCTGTGCGCTGGGTTTGGTTTGACGAAAAAGTTGATCGATTTATGCATGGAAAAACCAAATCGAGCTTCCTTTTGCACAAGCGTACACGTAGTTGAAGTTATTTTCTCGTTAACGAGCTTTCCATTTTCAAATGTGAAATTCGAATCAATACTTCAAAGCATCGATTTTCTGTATATAACAGTATAACTCGGCATTTGGGAAATAGTTCAAATGGTATATGCCCCCGCGGTGGTGATATTCAAACGAGGTATAACAGCACAACACAAAAGAAGAACCGAAATTCAAATTATTCCGGCAGATTCTTCATCGTTCTAACGCCGTAAAGATCTTCTTTTTTCGCCGCATATATCTTCGCTTTGCTCATCTTGCCTCTATACGTGTGCGTGTAACGCGCCGAAATCGAATGTAAATGAATACCCGGCATCGAGATCGAGAGCAAACGTGGTTTTGTATTCTGAGCCCGTTATATATCACGGACTGGTAAGCTTCTGGAAATCGTTGGCGGAAGCTCCACGCAGGAGATAGCTCCGGCAAAAAGAGAGCGATCGGGGGCGCGCGCGATTTGAAAATAAAAGTCGTTGGATATGTCAGCCGAATAAGCAATCGTGATGAATCTAATTGTGGTTTGAATTTCAGGTGTACAGATAAGCGATATACGATTCTTCGTTGCGCTGAATTATCAGATATACACATACTGTGTATTTATAGGAAACGCGACATAAAGCACAAGAGAAAACGTTTGCAGTTATGACTTTAAACAATAAAGCCAACCGCGGACCATTGCACTGGACAGATGCAATTTCTCGTTTTACGAGTAATGCACGTGTGACCCTTCATTCGACTGACGACCGCCGATTCGATTAATCCCATTGGTGTATGAATCGTATTATAAAGCGCGATACGATTACGATCAAACGCGTAAGAGAGAATATAAAACACCAATTACGCATATGAACGAGCCTGTAACAGCAGGCAGGTTGTATGAACTAAGTGTATGAATGGCATTTTAGTTAGTTTTCAGAAATTCCGTAATTAAACGCTTTATGCTTATGACAATGCATACGGTTAGCATCTGATATGCATACTAGGTAGGGTCGAATACACCATTCAAAGAGAGCTGACTGCTGATGAGCTTCCGTGCTTTTTAAGTTTAAAGGCAGTCGCATGCGCAAAGTGTTTAACGTCTAGTCTATCGAGCTATTAATAGTAATTTGCGTTTTATTATCTGCGCTTGTGTATGAACTGATGGGACGATAACAGTATATTATTGATTCAAATTTCTATCAACAATATCTTGTATAACATAAAGAGCTATTAGTCCGTCAGAAACGAAATACAAATTTTTTACCTTAGTCAAAATTCGATTCCGCCACACGTACCGCAAAAAACCGCGTTTATTTATAGGCTCATTATTGTGGTGCTCGTTCATCCGTAAATATGTCAGGCATTTTCACGACTGACCGGCGAATAAGCGCATAACCATATGCTCATTGTCATGCCTTCAAACGACTCTCCGCAAAATATAACCCAAACCAAAATAGGGACGACCCTACTCCTCCTCCCATTCATCGCGAAGATGAAAAGAAAGAATTCCGTCGCCGGTCATTCGGGATATCCACCCTCGAGGATGCGCAATAAGAAAGCGGTCAAGACACCGACCGAAACACACATTGAATCTTCTACGATCGGATAACCATCACCGAGAGACAGCAGAGAAGCACCAGCAGCAGCAGCGTACGTTAGGGTCCGGACGATTTCTCTCCGAGCTATGTAATCAAGCGGCACATGCGCAAGGCGGCGTGTGCTGGAATTTATCAATATTCTGAAAGCACCAGGCGTGCGAGACCACCTCAGGGATAGGAAGCGCAAAAAGCGTACACGCCACCGCTGCAGCAGCACTCGCCGTCTCACAGGAATTTCAATTCCCATAAAGCGACATCGACTTTTATGGGGAGTAAAACAATATTTCATGTATCTATCCATCCCCCCACCGCCGTGTCATCGCTGCTGCTACCATCGCTGATGCTCCCTCTTTTGTCTCGCGTTTCTTTTCTATTTCGTCTACCGATGAAGGATATCTTTCCCCCTTTTTTTATCCGCACACCGCGAGAGAACCGCAATCTCGGGCCCTTTTGACCCGAGGCAAGATCCGTCGCTCGACAGCTCTCGGGGATGACGAGCGCGCGCTATGGAAAACCGCTTACACCGATTGAATACGTGACTGCTTTTCAACGGCGAGCTTTCGCGATACTGCACGACACCAGCAGGAGCTATCTCTCACTGTATGTGTATATAGCGCATCTCTTTCATGACGGGAGAGATATTTATTATTAAGCTGATGCTGCGCTCGGGAGTACGTCGATTCGTAAACAAGGAGAGAGCAAGGGAGAAGGTAAATGTGTCTAGAAATTGATGTCTGCACGAGCGACAGCATGGGAAAATTTTACCTCTCCGTGTACTCGTATAACACGAGCTTATTTATTGTTTTTCAATGATCGCTAGGCGTGATTGATACTCCCTCCGTTTTAAGCCCGACGTCGGGTCTTCGTCGGGTCATTTCCGATGCGTGTATTATTGCGCATAGTGCACGACTTATTGGACGGAGACGACGGAGTTCTCCATATCGGAGAGCGCGAATGTCGGCTGAATATTTTTAAATGTAGTATAAGCCGGCAGAGTAGCGCGAGCTACGAAAGCAAATTAGCTTTATACGATCCTCCATCATATATAAAGCAGCTCTATGTTTGCGCAAGCACGGAATGTCGTAAAGCGGAAATAAAATATCGCCCTGGCGTCATAAGACAGAGACAAAGCGAGCGCTCCTCTCTCTCCGTCCTTTATTGTTTACGCAAAATAGTAAATCCCCGATGCGATGTACTGCTCGCCTTGATAAGCTCGTCTCACATAAATGAATAAAAGAGACAGAGAGAAACGAGTCCATTCCTTAGATGACGGTATTATACAGAAGCAGTAAATGACTATCGCGAGCGTCACCCTTAATAGTGCTGCAACCTGAAAAAAGCTTTGCGTAAAACTTTTACAACCACCCCTTGTCTCTGATGCATCAGTACACGGAGCTTTTACGTCCACACCTGCGGAGCTTATTCGATCCTCGGATGCAATACACAAGCATCTCAGTCGTAAAACGAAGATACTTTCACGGCGAGCATCTCTATGCGGGTGGGTATTAGAGAGGGCAGAAGGCGCGTGAGAGTATTGATTGTGAAAGGCGCTACACACGTCGAGAAGATGTACGAGGACGACTGCGGCTTATAAGAGAAAGGAACGTATACGTACCCACGCGCAAGATAGTTCAGCTCGTTCGTCAGCATCAGCACCGCGGGTCTGAAGAGCCGGCGACAGACGCTATAGCAGCACCGAGGAACTGAGGCAGAAATATGCCAGCGACGACGAACCCGGATTTCCCTCTCTCTCGCGTGCCTTCACGCTACCCTTCCTCTCTGTGTGCGCGGGAGGCTGCTTTTTTGCCGGGGACTCCTTGGAGAATTGACGTGAATTTCAATCGGGCCGTGCTGCGGTGAAACGCGCTGCTTTGCACGCGCCCTGGTAAAATGACGATTTTTCATTTTACGCCTCACACGTGAGTCGAAGCTATACACAGGCGCGGCTATAAGAGCGAGGATGCGCCGTGATTATTTAGCGATCGCCCACGGATATTTCATTATTCAGATGCAGTCGCGCTGCTGCCGGGCGAAGAAATGATTTAAAAAATTTAATTTTGAGACGAGCTCCTTGTTGCGGACGAAAAAGCGAGCTCGTGCACGACACCGCGCTGAGTGATTGACGATCGCTGGGCTTAACTGAGATCGCGCTGGAGTCGTTGGGAAAATTATTATCAAGGAGTAGTCTCCTCGAGAGTCTATTAACCCATTTTTAGATACGAGACTTGAATGGTCTGCTGCCGGAACAACCACAATACTAACGCTACAATAATTGGACTAAATTATCAAACGATTTTAGAGGCAGTTACAGCACCAGAAGCCCAAGCAGTCCTAAGATAAGGCATTCTATTCACAGAAGACAAACCGCTATGTGCACTGGATTTGCAGATTAGCTATGAGGGAAATAGAAAAGCACCTATGCGTCACCTATCTTCGTTGCCTAGAAACACGGATAGTTTAAGCGTTGAGGGAAGGAGCAGTCCAAAACTGCTTTGTTTTTGTCTTTCTTGGTCCATTATATATACGCATACGAACGTATCGAATATACAATAACGAAATTGAGCTCTTATGATTATCATACATTCTTTTTAAAGTAAGATGCATATGCATATGTTTTGTACCGATTTCGTATACAAGATCATCGAGGCTTTTTTGTCGGCTGCTATTGAAGAATCTTTAATAAACCTATATCTGTCATAAAAGTATCTTAAATACAGTCGAAAGTCATAGATATAAAACTTCGAAAACTAATTTTAACTTTAGAGTAGAGTGTACAGCGCGTATGTAATAATTTGAAGCACACATGTCTCCCATACGCGCGCGATTATACTTGGCTATTAAACTTGCCATAAAAGTACAAAATATATTGAACGACTAATATAAGTATAGACGAAAAAGGAAAGAAGAAGATGAAAGCAAAGCTGACGTATATATACTCGTCGACTAATAGATCATGGAAAAGCTGATAGCACAAGAAAATATAATAGCGGAAATCAAATTTTCGCGCGCGAATATACCGCGGATTCGCGCGTGACGAGAATTCAGGCTGAGCCCGACGGCATATTAGATTTTTAGCAGGATCGAAGGGCTTAAAATGAGTTATAGCGGCATTTTGAGCCCCGTCTTGGATGGATAAACACGCTCTCGCTCGCTGAAATTCACACTTTATCGATACAAGAGGCTTCGCTCGCAGCTTTAATGCGAGCATATAGAATTTACATATGGCTGCTCGCGCGACGCTGCCTTTAAGCTCTTCGCGCGGACGCTTTCGTATACTCCCGCCCGACATATATAAAATCTAATTTACCGATCGTATTATTTCTTTGAAATTTTTCCAGCGCCTCAAAATTTTGCTGTTACATACGATCGAGACATTTTTGGATTTTACAACGTTTACTTTTTGAGAAAATATTTTTTGACATAGTAGACGTGTGCATGGAGAGGCTTACCCTGTTATTGCGTAGGTGAAGTTTTGTTCTAGAAAAGCTTGTTAGTTTCAAAATTTTGAAATAGATTTCTATGAGAAGCTTATTTATTATTTTGTAAAAGAAGTAGTTTTGTGCATTGAATGAAATCGTATTCTAAGAAAGACACGGTAATCAATTTGAATTCCGAACCTCAAAAAGTAAAAATTGTGAAAATATAAAATGGATGCGCGTTGCGCGACTAGATAGACAAATATATATAGCAGTGTTATGAAAATTGACAAAAAAATGAGTAAAGCATTCATACTTCTCTAACACTTGACTTTTGGCTCAACAACTGGACGAATGAACAATATAAGGTCAACAAAATTGAGAAAATAATCATCCTGTCTATAATTACCAGTAGGATTGGCTAAGATTTTCAAATGGATTACAGAAAAACGTTGTAATATATTATTAAGCTAAGACTGGGCCCCAAAGCAGATTTAGTATCGATTCTGGAGTAACTCTAGTCCTGCTCCTGGAAATCCCGATCAGTCAACGGACGTGGCATTCGTAATTGCGAGTTTAATTAACAGGTAAGTTAAATAATTGATGATCCGTTTGTACGCATGATAATTATTTCCCTTAAGTGCACGTTAAAATTTCAATTAACTCCGGAGTAGTGAGCGAAGTTTTTTCTCTCCAAAGCGGATCCAGCGATAGAACAACTCCACATACCTTTACCTCTGAATGCTCGCTTTAATTAGCCAAATTTAAGCATACCGTGGGCGCGGGAGACGTAAAATTCAATTCCTTAATTAGCCTCTACAGAAAGTCGCACAGCATTATCACGAGTGACTCACCTGAAACAAAAAGTGAGATACATCGATTAATTTTTGCTAAAGAAAAGCTCGCGGTATGGCAAGCAAATAAATCGTCGTAAAATTGTTCTAAGCCTTGTATTAATCGCTTGCGCATAATTAATTAAGATTACGAAAAAAGGTTCAAGAAAGCGGCAATTAAACTATCGAGTCGCGCGGGGGAAAAGCACTCGTTCCTGAACGTAAAGCCCGAGCTCTCGCGCGCACAAAAGAAGCAGCATCCGCGAGAGAGGGAGTGAAAAAATGGCAAAAAATAATGGAGAAAGGAAGGAACCCACGCGCGCTTTAAAGGGTCGCACCTCCGGCGTAAAGCTCATTATTCATAGCGAAAATAGCTCTACTGCTGCTTTATCCCGGGTATTAAAAATGCTGTAGCAATAAAACAGGAAAGGGAAAATCCTTACGCCTTTTTTTACGAGAGGCCGCCCGACTGGCTCTCTCTCTCTCTCTCTCTCTCTCTCTCGCGCGTTCGCGAGCGCCTAGGGGCTTTATCCGAGGGAAAAAAATTGTTCGCATTATCGCGCGACTGCTGGGAATCTGCCAAAGAAATGAGCGAAGGGATTTTAGAGTCCGGATAATTTAGATAGTCGAGTCTATCGAGAGAAGGGCCGCCGCCGCACACAATTCTCCGAGGATCAGTTTCTGGAAAGAAGGTAAGGCTACTGCAGATGAGCTGCGCCCTCGATGCGACGCTTCTGAAAGACGTTTATGATCCTATATTATAGCGAAAGGGAGAGCGAGGCCGATTATACGCGGCCGAGGGCGGATTTATTGGACGTCGCATTACGCCACTGATTGACGCGGAGAGTTTTATCTTCCTTCTGTTACATCCAATTACAGGGGGGAGATAGGGGGAGCACTTTGAGCGAGTTGTTATCTGTTTAAACTTAGGAATAATTAATGGGCTTCGTTTTCAATCGTCTTCGTGTGAGTATTTTCAAATTCCAAGAGGAAATTTATCACTTTTCGAGTACAACACACACCTCTACGAATTAAACCATAAATCCAGCTTATAAAATTTTATAATAAAGCCGAGTGCCGTATATATCACCTAAAAACCTCGAGGACTCTGAGACACCGTATAGCCTCTCCGAGAAGGTCGAAATATTGCAGACGTATAAAGCCATATTTCCATTTAAGTACCACCAAGGAATCGCGAGTTACAGCAGTATAAGCTGCCGGCAATATCCGACTTTCAAAAAAATTTAATAAAACTCCCAGCTCTCGAAGCATTTTACAATTTTTGAGTACCGCTTGTTTTAACGCGTTCGCGAGCCTCTTCCAGCGAAAGAAAGAGCTGCCAGCGGCAAACAAAAAGAGCCAAACCACTCTGCCACAGCGGAGCGGAGAAACAAAGAGCGAAAGCAAAACGCCGGTGTCCCAGTGGTAATTATGACCGACAAACAACGAGCGACACTTGAAGCCTTGTCGCTACTGCAAAACGACGCGCAATCCAAAAAGCGCGACGCGATCACAAAAGAAAGAGAGAGAGAGGCGGTCGGGGGATTTTGCGTTTTTCAAAAAATCTTCTCCAGGTCACGCGCTAGCTGGCGCTTGATAATGCGAGTTCCGAAAACAAGCTCTCTCTCTCTCTCTCTCTCGCTCTTTCTCTCTATGCTCCTCTCTTGCTTTTTTGCTCGGCTTGTTCTCTCTCAGTTGAAAATATCGCGGGCACGCGAGAGAATCTCCCGACTGCAGAGCGAGAGAGTCTGCGCCACGCTCTCTCTCTCTCTCTCTCTCTCTCTCTCTCTCTCTCTCTCTCAATTCCCGTGAGAATGCGCGCGACGGAAATTGAAAGCAGCCGGAGATTTCGAAAACCTGATAAAATAATAGTGACGCTGCCGGAATAAATATTGGATTCGCAGGATGCGTGCTGCTCTCTATACGCTGGCTTTTGGGATAAATTTATACCCTGGATGTGGGCTGAAAAGGGGAAGTCTAATTTCGAAAATTGCCGTTAAATTTACGGCTGGCTTTGCATTTTTCAGAATTCCTATTTCCGCACGCGAACTAGATTTACGTTTTGGCGTTCTTTTCTTGTCGAAGTGTGCAAAGTCAATCAGAAAATGTCATATTCGGATTTGATGCCTCTGTACCTGTGATCTCATTAAAAGCTCCTCGTCAAAAGATGACGCTGCAGAGTATTCGGAACAAACGAGAATTTCGAATTTCAAAAGCAAGAAACAAAGCAATACCTCGTATTATTATGCCGCACTAATGCGACTTCAAACACTTATACGAAGCGCGAAGCTTTAATCAAACTATAGAGCATCAGAGAAACACATCATTTTCAATTTCTCACCGCTGAACTCTCACCAAGAAAGAACGGGGAAAGAAACACCTCGAAGAATCGGGCGAAAGATAACAAGTCAACAGAAAAAGAGGAGAAAGAAGAAAGCGAAGCATCGCGGCAGCAGAGCACGCCCAGTTTATTAAAAACTTCACACAAAAATAATTATGCCCTCGAGAAGAGCTCAGGGCGTGCAGCGGCGACGGCAGCATCTTGCCGCTTGTTTTCCCGATAGATAATCGCGAGAATCTAAACTTCCAAACTCCATTTAACCCCTCATAGCAGCTGCTTCAATCTCTCTCGTCAAAGCTTAATCCGCGAGCGCAAGTGCGCGCACTTCCGTTTCGCCAGCAAGATCAACAAAATCGCGTAAGACCGTGACGCGTGCACTCTCGCTGCGCTTTGTATACATACGTCGTTATTTAATTTCTCCGAGAGCTATGCGCTTCCCCCGAAAATTTATAGTCTTAAGCACGGACCCTGCGTAAATATTAGAATGCGTACCCGGCGCTAGAGAGAAAAAAGGAAATAACGCTCGCGACGAAGGAGAAAAACGAGCGAGTCGCTAAACATCTTCGCAATTGAGCGGACGTGCGAAGCTTGTTAAATGCCCACGCGGAGGAGCTAACGCGTCGAGTCGCTCGAGATTTAAATTTTCGGAGAAACGAGCACAAGCGTTGCTTGCTTGCTTGCTGCTCGAGGAATTTTTCTGCGCTCAGCTTGCGAGAAAATATATCAAGGTGTGATAGCAGTTGCTCGTGCCGTTGTTGTCCGATTTAACCGTGGTGTAAATTTTTGATTGGCTCCCAGATCTTCCATTATTTGCATTCGCTGGCATTTTCAGTGAGACATCGTTTCGATACAGCTTTTGGACTCGAGTATATAAATAGGAAACGACGATTCGTAATTTATGCATTCGATCGATGCTATGCTGCATGCGAATCGATAGTATTCGAAGCTGCTTTTGCTGTTGTATATATCCTCTATCCTACTTCTCAAGCTCATAGCACAGCTGATCCAATCAAGTTTTTCTCCATATAAGACTACAAATATTTCGGCGCGCAGCACAACAGTTTCGATTTCAATTCCACTCAAAGCCAGTCTAGGCGGTTTTGCAATCAGGATCAGCTGCTCAGATTGTTGTTAACAACAACTGCCGTAACAAGCAACCCACGAACTCTGCTATAATAGCTATGAGAAGAATCAACAAACTCCCAATCACTTTACGAACAAAAACAACTTGCCCATGCACGGAAAACAATGCACTTGAGCTATCGGATCCCACAGCAGACACACCGCTGGAGAAGATTCAACAGTAACTAAATCACAAAGCCGAGCTCTAATTCATCGGCGGCGCCGAACCGCATCGGAATTTCGATTAAAAATGTGTTTTCGCGCGCGGGCTATCGGCCCGCAGAATCTGCACCGCGGGGACAAATTGAAAGCACAGCATTAGCCGAGCGTCCGCATTGCCAGTTTGTGTGCGAGCGTGTGTGTGTTGCGGAAGGGCGTCATGCGAGAAGAAATTACCAGGAAAGCAGGGTGACTCGATTCGCGAGAGAGAGAGAGAGAGAGAGAGAGAGAGAGAGAGAGAGAGAGAGAGAGA
>QLSS01000078.1:426955-440591 GCA_024372645.1 Trichomalopsis sarcophagae
AGAGAGAGAGAGAGAGAGAGAGAGAGAGAGAGAGAGAGAGAGAGAGATTCGACGCGGGAAAAGCTTTCGCACCGGGGGGCATTTACAAATGGAGGATAAGCGCGTCGGGATTGGACGTGCGTGGCTTGTAAAGGGCTCTCATTTGATTGCGGAAGCGCATTATCGCATAAGCGATCGCAGCACTGATTGAAAGTGTGAAGGGAACGCGCGTTAACGAATTTACCCTATCCACCCCCTGAGATAATGTTCTCTCTGTCTCTCGGTGTTTTGTTTTTTGCACTGACGGAGTAACTGCTGCTGTATAATGGGGGGCAATTAATCTTCGGATGCAAGTTCGTGTTTTGAGCCACAAGCGCGCGCGGCGTATTTATGTCCTCGTAGACAAGGCTATTTGCGGCAAATGAGTATTGCCTTGTGCACTTGTTGAGGAGACTTTTTACTAGTTTCTCTCTCTTTTTCTCTGCGGAGAGAGGGGGAAGAGCGTATGGCGCCGGACTAATGATGCTTTATGCGGAAAACTTTGATAATTGCATCTAATTAGTATTGCGAGTATTGAGAAACTGTTCAGTTGTCCTTTGCTTCGGCTGAAATTCATATATAATATGTACCGTAACGGTCTGCAAACTTTGTTATTAAATCCACAATCAGCTTTAATTAGGTAATTTTCGAGGAGTATACGTCGCATTATTATGGTGATTCTGCTGGATGAATATCGAATGTCGATGAAGTGGCTCGATTGAATTGCAAAATTCTTCGATGTAAACAAATAATAATGTAGGACTTTCAAATTAGTTTAGAACTAAAAACAAAAGCTCTATATTCGCACAGCTCGGATATCATGTTTATCTAACAAACATGGTATGCGTTATCAATCAAAAACTTCCGCAAGTACTATTATTTATGAGTTTTCAATAAAACATTGTTGGCATTCAGCGCAAATCAAGGGACACACAGGAATAAAAGGTTTATTCCCTCATCGGCAAAACAATTTTCATTAATCAGAAAATTTCAAGCTCGGTAGTATAGCGCACGCGCTAAAATACAATAAGCGCGCGCTGCAAGGAGGTTAGAGAAAAAACTCCAAGTATCTCGCAATAAGAACAAGCTCAAAATTAATCGAGAGAGGGAGAGAGAGACAGAGAAGGAGAAAGAGTGGGAAGCACGAGCATAGCTCTCGAAGAAACTCAGAAGAAAAATTCCAGCCGGCGACAGTCCGGAAACATGAGCAGATTTTTCGCCTTGTGCTCACCGCAGCCGTGGTTGGCGTGTGCAGTATAACACGACAATAGCCCGCGATCAATAAGCAGGAGACCAAAGTGCCGGACGCGAAAGCTCGTCGCCCAAGTTCGCCGTTCGACACACTCCGGTACAAGCCGGAGACCGAAACACTCTGCTGCAGCTAGTGGTAGTAGAAGGACGGGGGGGGGGGTGAGGACGAAGAATAGGAAGTAAAGGGGGGAAAGGAGTTTCGATGCTTTTTGTGCTGGCTACGTATTGAGCTTTTATTGGAGGGTATCGAATACAGCGACCTTTAAAGTGAATTCTAGTTTCTATGGACGAAACTGAGATCTGTATCTTTGGAGAATAATGATAACTGTATTGATACTCATTGATTATGCATGCGTTTGCGAAGTCAAATTCTCGAATAAATTATTTTTTGTAAGAGTAGATATTTTGCCGTGTATGCAAATTAAGTATGGGTCAAAATTATAAACTTTATGATATCGTTTGGTTTCTTTTTTCAAATGAATGCTGTTAGGTGCGATGTTGAGAATTTTTTTAAACTAAAACTGTCATTAATAAATTTTGTTTTTCATCGACTTGGCACATCCTACAGAGACTCACTATTGCGAGTATGCAGATACGCTGTGCACGCGAAACTAAACGGATGCACATTTAAATGGAAAGTGACAAAACAAAACTATTCTTTATTCGTTGTACATGAGCGTAGGAGACTACGGCTCCGTCTTACTGTTCGAAAATAACTGAGTTAAACTAGAAAACGCGCAAGTTCTACAACACTAGCCCTCTGATGGATGAGGGGCAAATTACAAGGCCTGCGCCTGCGTACGATGCCGTGATCTGAGCTAGAAGCCGGGGGCCGTCGGGAGGGGGGGCCTCGGGTCCGCATACTTACATCCGCGACCCAAAAAACTGAGGGCGGGGTCGTTCGACCGATTACGGACAGTTCCGACCCTGCACTAATGAGGGTTTTATTACTCAAGTGCGACGACATTTGGCGAATTGCTACAACTACTATAATAAAATTGGCGATAGCTGCAGATTTGGGATTTCCCGAGGGTTGGGTTTTTACGAATTCGTTTAGACTGATGCACGCGTATAACACTAAATCTAAATACCTACAAATGGTCACGTACATACTTTAACGTCTGAACATATTTTGATTAAAATTGACTGATAAACGCGAAAGTATAATCTTCAAAACAGGAAAAATAATCAAAATTTGTTAACTTATAAAAGATTGAAAGCGTTGTAAACTTTTATCACAAGCTTTAGCCTCAGGATAACTTTCAAAATACCTTTCAGATTAAACCTATTTTTTCTCCCTGCATAGCTATCATGATAAACTTCTCCGAAACAGATTACAAGACATTTATACATCGGCACGAATAGGTATTAAAGATAGAATGAACACCTGGTTATTGCTTTCCAGAACTTAAATATCATCTAATTGGATGAGCTTAACCTCGTTCTCGATCCACGGATGAAATACCATCATCCGAGCTTTTTCCAATAAATGCATCAGTAGGGCGCTAATAATAAAGTAGTTCACGGGACGTCAAGGATTCAGGGATCAGGAGACAGCGAGACATCGAGCAATCAAGCGACGACAAGCTGCTTCAAAGAGAGAAGAAACTGATCGAAGTCGGCTGCAGAATCGACAAGCACCGGCTGTCCCGACACAAGAAATCTTCCCGGCAAGAAGATTAAGAGTTTGCGCGCCGGAGCT
The DNA here is from genome assembly GCA_024372645.1 of Trichomalopsis sarcophagae. NCBI lineage: Eukaryota > Metazoa > Arthropoda > Insecta > Hymenoptera > Pteromalidae > Trichomalopsis > Trichomalopsis sarcophagae. Next base: position 429,927 of record QLSS01000078.1, read on the forward strand.
GATTCTCCAACTTCTCTTATCCGTCGCCTAAACTCAGCTGCCACCAGTGTCACTTTGGCATTCCTCTGTCGTCGCTACAAGTTGTTGCATTCCCGCCCACACAGCCGTCCGATGAAAATTTGAGGGACGCGCTTATACGTGAACCAACAGCAGCGGTAGCAGCAACTGCGACTCCCACAGAGAGTAGTTGCTGAATGCTTGAAATTTTAAGTAGCAGGCGTTGCCATCGGATAATTTAGCCGTGCAGGGGACACGCGTTTTCAGTTCAAGCGATGAGAAACCACTGAAAACAGCATGGATAATACAATGGAATATTCAAGGAGCTAACGTCACCGGTAGCGGCTCTGCCGCCTAGTTTGATTATACGCAGCGGCGCTTTATAATTTACAAGTTTTCGCGGCTGCACCCAGGCCTCGTCAACGTTTCATGCCTCATCGCTGCCGCCGTCGTGCGCCGGAACAGTGTATCCTTCTTGATACATTGCTTTGCATTATCAGGGGAGAATGCTTGTGTGATTAAAGAGACGTGATGAACAGTGTTGACACACGTGTTGTTTCCGCTTGCTTGACTAAACAAGTTCATCAATGCATGCTCTGGTAATATGACCTTCATGATGGCTTAATTACATCAACTACGCGGTACATTAGTCTTTAATTTATACAATGAGTGAGTCAAAAATGATTAAAGAGCGAAGTTCAAAAATCGCAAAAGCTATTCTATGTAAACCGTCAGAACCACCAATATAAAATTCACAAAGATTGTTTGTTTAAAAAACAAACAGGGTAATACCTTCAATTTAAACATCGAGTGAAAATTGGTTTTATCTAGGACTTCCATAATATGACATATCACATACGTATACTTTACGCAGTCCCAACGCCCATACGACACCTACAGAGAGCATCAAAGGGTTGATAAAACAGCCGAGCGAATCACACCCACTCGGAAAAGCGCAAAAGCACTCCCTGCGCGCCCGTTAAATTCAATAGCCGTCCAAAGTGCATCTCGGCAAAAATCGGAAAATTATATCAGCCAGAAGGGAACGTTAGGAAAATAAACTGCACGAGGGGGCTACACTATACTTTGCTTGCGGCGCTTTTCGGCGCTCGCAGCCATTAATAATGCGCGTAAGGTACATTTTTCGCTGGGCCGTCAGCAGAAAAGCTCGTAAAGATGATAAATGAAGACGAGCATGCTGCTTCGGCGAGCGACCAAAAAATCCAAGCGCTGTGTACAGCAAGTCTCGAACAAATAGTGTCTACACGAAGCCGTAAACGAGAGAAGAACTTACGGAGTCTAAGTTGAGCTTCTTTTTGCTTGATGGCGCTTACGACGTTTGGCTTGTTTTTTAATTTATTTCCAAAGAGTTAAGAAAAGTCCTTGTTTTCTGTACAATTCGGACAATGGCTTGGATTGAAAACGATATTGCTTTATTTGCACGTTTAATATCGATGGTATTTAGGGAGGGTTGTTAATTTGCGTTTTGTAGGTCGCCGATATAGCTATACAGCGTTTATTAGTCTAATCGTGCCAGTTGATTCCCAACCAACTGAAAGAAATAATATTCTATATAATTTAGGCACGTATGCACCACTAACGTTTCATTTCTTTTTCCCCAGAATAACAATGTTTATAATTAGTTAAAATAACTCGTCCAATAGTGCGAATGAATTGATGTAAATCATATTGATTGATCGATATGACTCGTTTATCATCATCCGTAAACTATTTACGTTAAAAGCTTGCCATTATTATGGATTCCGTCCATACCATGAACTACGACTGAATTTGCATATTTTCTGTTGATATGATTTATTATTAGTATAATTATGTAGTACAATTTGTGCAATTGATATCTTGCTTCCATCGAGCGATGACTTATTCCATTGCATGGTTTATACAACATCAACATTGTATCAAATCATTTTGCAAAAAAATATAAAGCTTAAAGTTTTAAGGGATGTAAATGATTGTTTCTACAAATTTACGACATTTTCAATATTAACAAATGCTTAGGAAAGTACATAGAAAATTAAGTATGCATGCATTGATGACGTAACATAGCCAGAGCTGATGGAATACATTTACTTTTTCAATATGCTTTAATCAATTAAATATTACAATTCAATCAACATTTATAATGCATAAGAAGTGTAAAACGCAAATCAATCTGATAAGACTGGTATTAAATAATATAAAATAACACTTTAGTCAAATTGGTTATAGCGACATTGATGGAAATAAATTAAATCCGCGTAAATACCGAAATATCATGGGATGTCCATTGAATTATTTATAACCAGCAATCGCGCGGCATTAAATCGAGAGCGACAAAACGGCTCTGAACACAGTCGCTAACCCTGTACGCCAGGCTCGCAAGAAATCAGCAAAAAATAGGGAAAAAACAGTCATACTGGACAAATAAACAGGTCAGGCCTCCGGCAAAGGCTGTATCTCCCCCAGTTCCGTGCACATGTTCGCGTGCATTTATTTTTTGGCAAAAACTTGGGCTTTTTATTTTCCGCGTGCCGGACAAACGACTAAGCTCCGTATCCGTGTCAACCACGAAGCGCGCAGATTTATAACGCTTTTAACCACCAGGCTCCACAAGTGCAAACCAAAAAATTCTAAATTAACCGCGATTACAAAAGACCTGTTACTATGTATGCGTGTTCTGCCGAATTCTTTGATGCGTTTGTTTTGCAAGTAGGACAAAAAAAGTACTGCATTTCAATTGGATGCTTCTTTTCGGTTATGAGAATTAATATTTATTGAAATATTCGCTTTCTGAAATTTACAAAGATTTTGATTTCACCAGTAACGTTTACAGATATGCCTATAACATTAAACAGTTGTTCCTTTATTGTCGCCCGTTCAACGCAACCAACAGCCTTAATTTAGCATTACTCCAGGCATCTTATAACGAAATTCCGCGGTGTCATAGCTAAAGCATGAAAGTTTTGAGGAAGCGCATTCATTCGAGACGAAAATGTCAAAAAAAAAGAGGAAAAAGTCTAAGGTGCTTAGTACCGCTCGTTTTCGAAGAGAAAAGTCAACCCGGGCGATAACGGTCGAGAACTCGTTTGCTCCCACTTGGGGCAAAATTGCCATGTAATTACAGCGCATCAAGCTCCGGAGTGCGCCTAACAAAGCTCGCAGTTTACATAAAAGCCAACGGGCCTTCGATTTTCGTTCTCATGGTTTTCGTGGTCGCAGCGATGGCGGATGTCGCTGTAGCTGTAAACAAGCGACTCTTTTCGCGGATCGTCTTAAATTGAAAATTTATCTTACTGAGGAGGAAGTACTTGGAGAAACTGTACAGCGATTTGTAAGCGAACTAAGAGTGCGAGCTTTTCGGTGTGGCTTTTGTTCATTGTGGGATCCCAAGCTTTGTCACCGACTCTTTTACTTATGGTTGCTACTGAGTACACAGACACACTGATGACCTTTTAAAATGGTAGCTGTTTTGAAAATTAGCAGTAATTCTTTATTTTTCGAAACGTTATCTTTTATTCTTAAAATGGAAGCTAATAGAATCTTCCCAAATAATCATTGAAAAATAAAAAGAAAGAAATACATTCAATTGTTCTAAGAGTACGAAGTATACTTCATTAGATCTTATGCTTCACATACATCGCAAACTAATGTCTACAATAGTTTAACTTCGAACTTAAAACCAACAGCTTAATCAATAATCTCGTATAGTTCATCAGGGAATTTGACACCTCAAACTCAAACGTTGAACGAAGCTGTAACATTCCAAAAGAGTAGCCTAAAATCAAGCACGTCTAATTCCTAAGGGAGTTAAAATGAAGCTCTGATCCCAGTGGACGTCGACCAACTGTCGATTAAATCCCAAGAAAATTATAACGGTGACGACGACGTGACTGCGCGAACGGATCAGCGCAGCAGTAGCGAGTCCACTGCCTTTCCAATCCGTCTCTTGGTGGACGGGATAGGTGCTTGGCAATCGTCCAACATCCGATGCACGGAATCTTCAGAAATTCATCGACCGAGTTTCCACATCCACGTCCCCTTTGAGAGATGACCCATGACCAGACTAAGACCACCGCCGCCTCCACTATCGCCAGCATTAGCGATGCTGTTATATCGAGACGCAGTTCCATACCGACAACTTGGCTGGGCCGACGTCGCTGTACAGCACACTTTCATACGGAATGGCCCAAGTTGCCGAGAAGTCCGGCCCGCACTGCAGGACTTAGCGACCTGAAATTAATTGCAAAGTCGCTTCCTCCACTGCGAGAAGCCGGAAAAGTTTGCGCGCGACCTGGGACAATGATGGGCCGAGGAGTTCGAGGGAATTATAATCAGTATCGGAGTGAAAACTTAAAAACTGCATCGCAGCTCTTGTTCCGTCGATAACCGGAACATAGTTACCACCCTTTCACGGCCTTTTGTCTCTTAAACGGGTATGGACTTGGAAAATTTTTAAAGTTCATATTTTAAAAATGTTTTATTGCAGAAAACCAGACGGAAGTGAAACAAGAGCTCGTTGTCGATTTAATAAACCAAGAAGTTCTTTGAAATTTATATATGCAATAATAAAACCCAAATTGAATATTTCCTCATGCGAGCGACCGGCGAGATCCCACTTTAATCTTCGAGATCCATAAAAATAATGCGATTGCTTGTTCTCGCGCGCGCTCGTGACCCCGATAGCGAAAAAATTGCAGAGAAAATCCGCTGAAAAAGTTAGAAGCGAGTTCTCGCACGCACCTGCGGCACACCGGAACGAAGCGGACGTGTCGCGAGCGCCTGCCAAGAAAGAACGATTCGCTCAACTATAGCAGAAATTCCATTAATGCCGTTCCCTCGCTCTCTCTATCCTCCCCATTTCCTTCGCCGTCTGCGTTGCAGCCGATGTTTGACCCTGGCATTGGCTGTTTCCAGACGATTTTCGAATGGAAAGCTCCGCTCTCACGGCGGAAGAGAGAAGTGATAGGTTATTAAGGGGGGGGGGGGGATCGACTTATTGCGCGCGCCGCGGCGGCGGCTTGTTCCAATAAGTCGTCGGCAAATTGATTTCTCCGGATAAATCATACCTACTCTTAATGGAGCTAATGAGTTTCTCGAATTTATATCTTGCTGAAATTTACCCAAGCTCAATAAAGTACAGCTGTTTTGATTGTGTTGGTAATGCTATGATTGTCTCGATGTTTAAAAGTGTCGACACTTGCGCTTCACATGCAATAACCCCCGATAAAAGGCCCATAGAAAAAGAAGAACTCGAAAAAAGATATCGAAGAGCTTAAAAAATGAACGGCTGCGATTAGCGAAAAAGACCATTAAACTCTCAAATGCCAAAAGAAAAGTCCAGTGAATCTCATGCCATTTTTGTGAAATTCTTCGGGCTGCTGCAGCACTATACTTCGACTGCCGCTGTTGTACAAAAATTGTGCAGAAGCCGTCCGAAAATTGAGCAGCAGCGCTCTAGATGGCACCACTTAGAGTAGGTTGCGCAGCTGCTGCTCAATTTTCGGTCTGCTTCTGCGCAAGTTTTGTACAACAGCGGCGCAAAAGGATGAAAATGATGGCAGCAGCGCAGTAGCAGACGGAAGAATTTCTTATTTAATTTTTTGAAAAGCTGGGCCCTGGACGTGTCACGTGTATACACACGTCACAGGTTTCTAATTACTATACGAAGACGAGTAGAAGAGTGCAATATGGTAGCGACCGTGGAGCGGCGACAGAACGTCTGCCTTATAAGCCAGAGGATCTCAGTTCAAGTCCGGGGTCCGATACGTTTTCGTTGCACTCTTCACTCGTAACAGTTTCTAAAGTATTATGATAAATTTTGGTATGATATACACCAACAGTGGACAGATTATGGCATGACGCATAAGAATTTGGGTAATTTAACCAACAATAGACTAGAATCTATGAATCAAAAATTTTAAAATATGATTGAGAAACAAAACTATCTAATCGACTTTTGCAAAAGATTTTTTATTTTTAATAACCCTCACAATTTTGAGAACGACTAAATAATGCCATGCCATACAGATGTTTTTAACGGATTCGGTGGCGGAGTGGATAAGCGATCCGCCTCGAAGTTTTTCCGAAGGTTCTTCAATTTCAATTAACTTGTAATAAATAAAATCGCGACAAACGTTGTAACAACGTGACGCGGTGAGGCCGAGTTGTTATTATTCAATAACAATAATTTTTTTCAAATCATTCGCGGTGATTATCGCTTCTAATTTCTTTCGATTAGTTAACTACGTCAAAACGCATATTGAAAGCTCTCGTCTATAATGTCCTCATTAATTCATGCGTATTGTGAATTCCACGTGATAAACACGGCCGATGCGTAATTATTTACCTGCATTACACATAACGATGCTCTTCATCATTCTACTTTATGCATAACAGACAATCGTTTAAAGGCCTGGCATTAGAGACGAAAAGCTTTCACCGTTTATCGTAACAATAACATCCGCAAGTAAATTTCACACCATTCAAAAACAATCCCATGAAGTTTAATCATCCCAAAATTAAAATATTTTTCTCAAAAGCGAAAGTAAGCAATTCCCAAGCCTGAACACATCCGGAAATTCTTGCCTCGCTAGAAATTCCAGTCTCTCGGTGGCACGAAAGCGCAGCCGTAAAAGCTTCAAGGTCGATCGAGCACCATAAGTTTCGCGAGCGCGCTGGAAAAGAAAGGGAGAAAAAAGTGCAGCGGCAAAGTTCAAGAGAAGGAGGGTAATACGTCGGGCGGCTGTCGCGCGTTTCGACGCGCGACCCTGTGTTCACGGGCCGTTGCCTCTCAGCTGGACCCGAGACTCGGAAAGTTAATCGTGGAGAGAGGTTAAGAGAGAGAGGTTGAGAGAGAGAGAGAGAGAGAGAGAGAGAGAGAGAGAGAGAGGTTGAGAAAGAGAAAGAGAGAGAGAGAGAGAGAGGTTGAGAGAGAGAGAGAGAGAGAGAGACAGAGAGAGAGAGAGAGAGAGAGAGTGAGAGAGTGAGAGAGACTATGTACGGATATACCTACAGTGAAGAGCGGGAATAAAGGAATAGTGTTGTGAAGCTATTCTTTGTTACATTGAAATATGCGTATTATATAGTTCACCTGTGAAATATGTCGCTTATTCGGTCTAGTGAACTAAAACGATTAGAATGCAAAATACAAATGAATTAAAAGTCAATTAGTTTCTATATTGTGCACTCTGTACGTTGACGTATTAGGTTCATTAAATTACTGTAATGTCCGTGCACGGTCGCGTTGAATTCTAGCGACGTAGCAATGGGTGTTGAGTTTCGAGTGATTTTAACCTAAATTCTGTATCATCAAGCATTCACGGCTTACACTTCCATAACGTACAATCATTCAAATAGATAACGATTCCAGTCGGAAGTATTTCCTTCGAACAAATAGAGCAGCGCACCAAAAAAGCTCAATGATTAAAGCTTGATCGGTTCGTTCAATTTTAAAGCAGCACAGCCTATGAGGCAGCAACAGGGATGCAGTACCGCAACGCCATCCCATAAGAAAAACCACAGAACCAGCCCATCGAAGCCGCACTTGGTCCTCTTTTTCTCCGCACCTCTTGTATGCGGCCGGGCGCAAAGCCGGCTCTGTATTATTAATTCGGCGATGCAGCAGCAGCGGCGGCGCGGCGCATGCTAAATGGCGATACTGCTGGGAAATAGTCCGTACGCAAGAGTGCTGTAGCGGTGCGCTTAGCGTCGAATTCTCCGGCGGCTTCGCTACAAGACTGATCTCATTTACACCTGCGGCTGTCCGTCGGTCGGCCGGCCGCTAAAACTCCTGTATAATTTTCCCATTAGAGCTTCTCAAGAGAGGTTAGCTCGGCAGTAAACGTCGGCATACACGCGCTATTTGCGACCCGGGAGTAAGTCTGCCGCTAGAGGTATAAATCAAACGTAGATCCCACCAAGAGAGAGACTGTGTCTACGTGTGCGTGGCCGCATTCTGTGCGTCTCGCGCTTTTCCCGCAAGCTTTCGACTGTGCTGACTATAAGTGTGATGGATATTGTAAGAATTCCTGGCGGTTATTATGGAGTTTGTTTTATTCCGTTGAGCTTCCCGTCAACTATCAAGTTTCGCCCCGACTATTTAACGTGCGCCTGGCGTATAAATTTTAATAATCGCGCTCGGAATACAGGCTGGATGAATAATTTCTCAAGGTTTAACAATAATTATTTGGCGGAATGGAAAAACACCTTTGGTGTACTGCACGTTACGAGTATTAACGAAAATTTCCTGATGTCGCGTTTTAAAAATGTGTACAGCACTTTGGAAAAGAGTCAGCCTTGCCGTGGATTCATTCCCTGGTAGAAGAATTAGCTTAGGCGTTGGCTTGCTTAGTAAGAATAAGCTTATTTCTTTCGTTAAAAATAACCCAATTTTTAACCAATTTCAAGCTTATAATGAGTTAATATGCGCGTCGAATGCGACCATAACCTATATAAAGTGCAGCGAAAGGGACAATAAATAAGAACTTTATCAGTATTTATGGAAATAAGTCCAGTTTTGCTACTCGGGGGTTTTTGCGGTCGTAGAACACGAATATCGTGACGGCAACGCTCTGCTAGGTTCCTGGTGCCCAGGGTGGGCAGTATCGACATCGTCTCCAACAGTTTCACGGAAAATTAACGACTTTTTTGTCGTGACTCGTTGATTGGGGGTTTTCGAGGTCGCTGAACACGAATATAGCGACGGCAACGCTCCCTGAGGTACCTGGTGCCCAGGGTGGACAGTATCACATCGTCTCCTGGAGTTTTGAGAGATATTGAAACATAATCAGCCAAAACTTGTTACTCGGGAGTTTTTTCGATCGCAGAACACGAATATCGTGACACTAACGCTCCTTGAGGTACCTAGTGCCCAGGGTGAATAGTATCAACGTCATCTTCGGGAGTTTTATGGGAATTTAATAGTAATTAAGTAAAATACGTTACTCACGGATTTCTGGGACCACTGAGCATGGATATGGTGCTATACTTAAGATAATTCCAGAAGACGATGTTGATACTGTCTACTCTGGACACCAGATACCTAGAAAGCGATTATCGTCACTTTATTCGTATACAGTGACCTCAAAAACCCCCAATCAAAGAGTCTCGACGAAATATGTCGTTATTCTCCGTGAAACTCCAGGAGGCGATGTAGATACAGCCAACCCTTGGCGCCGGGTACCTCGAGGAGCGTTGCCATCGCTATATTCGTGTTCAGCGACCTCGAAAATCCCCGATCAACGAGTCACGACCAAAAATATCATTAATTTTGTATGAAACTCCAGGAGACGACGTTGATACTGATAACCCTGGGCACCAGGTACTTCTGAGAGTATTGCCGTCGCGTCCGAATATTTACCGCGCTTTTTTGATTTGCTGCATTATTATTTGCATTTAAGGTTACATCTCTTCTTTAAAAACAATATGGGCAAAAATAACCTTATTCTTGCGTTAAAACGATGTCACTGTTAGCCAATTATAACCCAATATTCTTCGCTTAGATAAGCTAATTCGACACTTATAAGCTTATTTTTGGGTTAAAATTGGTTGCGATTTCTACCAGGGTTGTACCTAATTTATTGATATAATAAATTATTTTTTTTTTTTATAAAATGCATGAGGTGTCTTATTTTCTATTTTTTGTCATTTTGACACTTCGTAATTTCCAAGATGAACATTTAAGGTTATATATCCTTTCTTAAAAGCAATAGCTTAAAATAACCTTATTCTTGTTTTAAAACGATGTCGCTGTAAGCCAATTATAAGCCAATATTCTTAGCTAAACTAAGCTAATTCGACACTTTTAAGCTTACTCTTGGCTTATAATTGGTTGCGATTTCTACCAAGGTTACTAATTGAGTATTTGTCCTCTGTACTAACAGTGTATATCTATCGCACTAATTATTGATAGAGACAGGAACCCTACATTGCCTAAACTCGAAGGTAAACTTAGTTCATCGAACTGATAAATTTCAATGAGCACGACTAAACTAATTTCAGGGCAAAGTGAGATAAAAGGCCGAAATGGTATCATTTTAGTAAAAATCATCTTTACTTACAATACGCATCGATAATTTTAAATGAAGCACTAGTCGACATTGTATCTTACCTGAAACAAAAACGAACATTCCAAAATCAGTCAAAACAATCACGAACGACGTCGCATAAATTATAAAACGTTCACGGTCTATAATCGCTCTGCATTCAATATTCAAAGCGCAGCGTCATAAACCCCAATCAGAAACGACCCTTGCAAGGTCTCATCACAAACGAGACACTCGAGAGCTTGGGATACAGCGAAAAACCCTCGCCGATAATCATGACATCGACGCCTAGAGGAGAGGAACGTCAAGACCAAAGATTAAATTTTACTACGGCGTGTCGTATATAACAGCGCTCGGCGCATTCAGCAGCAGCAGGCCAAAACTTTAGAAATTGCCAAACTTTCCAGAGTCATCGTCGACGGTCGCACAGCTGACTATCGCGCGCGCGGCCTACGCAGAGTCGTCGGCAGCAGTGGTGGCATAGGCTAAAATCAGTGATCGGCCCCGGCGATAGTCAGCCGTAGCTCCCGAGACACACGGAAATCTGTGTACACGAATAGTGTGTGAGAGAGAGAGAGAGAGAGAGAGAGAGAGAGAGAGAGAGAGAGAGAGAGAGAGAGAGAGA
>QLSS01000078.1:452069-465468 GCA_024372645.1 Trichomalopsis sarcophagae
CTCTCTCTCTCTCTCTCTCTCTCTCTCTCTCTCTCTCTCTCTCTTCAGTCTACTTTTCTCCACTGTCAATAAGTTGGAATCTTTTCACGGAAGCTCAAAGTCCCCAGTGAAGGCAAATGCGCCGAGAACTTTTGTCTCTTTCTTCACTGTACTCTTGCAAATATTGTTAAATACTCGAGGAAATTTTGATTCCGTTAAACTCTCTTTTCTGCAATAAAGCTGCAGAAAACTCACGCATATACGATTTTTACGACTCGATTTTAATGCACAACTAGTTGAGAAGCAAGTTAAAGGACTAATGCAATTCCAGCGGCGCACCTGTTAAAGCCAGAAACTCTAGGAATTCTCAAACTCCACCTTGTTAGCATGAGAATTTCACGCTAATTGTTCGGGACATTGCAAAAAAGGGAGTCGCATTAATGCGGAGCTTCGGCGACAGCGGTTGGATCGACCAAGAGGCGGAAGAATAGGTACACCGGCATAAGGATATCCCAGAAATGTTTCTGCAACTTCTCGTCGTTGTCCCGCGGGACAGGGAGAGGAGAAGAACCGTCCAACGCCGAAGAAAGGCCGTCGAATATTCAAATTTGTTCCGGAAAGCGGCAACTTTCTCATTAGCCTCGTCGCCTCACCAAGGAATGACGACGAGGTCCGTCGCGCAACTTTTCCTCTCTCCCCCTCATCCACCACCCGACCGCTTTTTTCCTTCCTCGCGAGTCCGAGGGCGCGTGTGTCCTCTCTTCTCCACTCCGTTATTTTCGCGCTGGGGACGCGGAAATCGAGAAACTTCAAAATTTATCCCAGCACCGACGCGGAATTTCGTATACGCTTAATCGAATTAGGTTATCTTCCTTGACGCCCTGCTACGAGGAAGCGAATAAGTGGGACGAAGTGAGGGGGTGTGAGGAATGGATTTTCAAAAAATGTAGGTCGTCACATCCGCTGTATTCTCTCTCTAAATCTGAAAGAGTGAAAAATGACTCTAAAGAGTGCAAAATCACTCGAATTAGAGACAAAATTGAGTGATTTTTCACTCTTTCAGATTTAGAAAGCTCGTATGACTTAGCCGTGCATATTGAAAATGAGATTGAACATTAAGATATTACGCAGGTATCGTATAGTGAACAAATTTCTTCCCTTGTGGCAAAATTAGTAGCGACAGACACGCAAAGTTTCACGATACTCTTTTGCTGAGATATGTAGGCGGTCTAGTGATTTTTTTTTTCAAATTATGCTCCTTTCAGTATTACGCGAATGTGAGCCTTCTACAACTAGTAGCTTCAATAAGAAATAAGTATCGAAGAAGTGTTGCATAATAAGAAATAAGTACACTGAGAAAGACGATACAATAAAAAAAAAAATAACTTGAATAACAATTACTTTAATCTTTAGTAATGGCGGGACATACGCGCTTTATGAGATATTTTCTTATAAGTTTATTTTTTTTTAACATCCTCGGTCATAAAAAATGTTAGACGTGTATTAAAAATTTTTATACGTACATTAATAATTGCCACATTATATAGTAAAAATTATTTTAAGAATTCCTCCGGGTGTCAGAATTTGTGGTTATGTGTCTTTATGAAAGCTAGTTTATGCAGTAATTAGATTTCTAAATCTATTATCTTTCGTTTATCTGATATTATCAAGTGATAATATATTATTTGCTGGTATTATTTATTGATTTACGTGATATTATTATTAATGTTAACTTAAAAGTAAAGGTGATTAATATATCACATCTGAACTTTGGTATATAACAGTTCTATTTAGGTAAGTGGTCAGCGTACTCAACTTCCATGCCAGAGGTCCAGGTGAAGTTTCCGTACCCACAAAAAAATTTGTTACTTAATTACTTGATTTCTTCCACTCTAGAATATTAAATAAAATAATAATAACCGAAAAGCGTGTGAAATGGATAAACCAAGAATAAAATTAAATTTGTTTAAATTTCATCTCAGCATAAAAATTACTATATCCTATAGTAATTTTTCCTACAAAAGTAGGAAATTTTAATATATAGTTTTCTCAGTGTAGTCATTTTTATAACAGTGCAAGTATGTCCCACTATCACTCAAGATTATAGCAATTTTTATTCAAGTTATTTTAATTTTTATTATATCATTTTTCTCAGTGTATCAAATGTGTTTGCATTTTATCTGTAATTTTTCAATATTCAAAAAATCATACGACACAAAGCGCAGCTACATGTTATCGAAATCCAAGCCTTAGAGTTCGCGATTACAAGCAATTCCCAAAAAATTAACTCCTTTTTTAATTAAACTGCTCGTCGTCACTAGACGAAGAGAAAAGGCTATTGGCGGATTTAATTCGTTGGTCCTCGTGTGCGATTGGTACGGCTGCACAAGACGGGCCATTGTCAGTAGAGAGCGAGAGAGGGGGAGGGGCGATAAAGAGAGAACGAGCAAGCAGCAGTAGCCGGAAAGCCAAAGCGAGAGAGAGGAAGAGAGAGAGAGAGAGAGAGAGAGAGAGAGAGAGAGACAGAGAGAGAGAGAGAGAGAGAGAGAGAGAGAGAGAAAGAGATGAACAAAGTAATCAAGGATTTTCGTACACGAAACGGGAGCAGAGGCGGAGGGAATCTCAAGCCTCCAAAGTGATGCTGCAGCAGTGCGAGCGTCAGTGAGAAAGGAGCCCGAGTGTGCGTGTCATTTATTAATTACCTCACAAATCTGTTAAAGTTTCATTGCAGTAGCCTCGTTAAAGAAGTGCTTTCGACGTGTATAATATGCACGTACGTGCGCGTCTGTGCGGTAGACTACTGCTGCCAGTCCTGATGTATATAGTGGCGACTCGAACTTCTCGGTGAGAAAAATGCCGGGGCTGTATGGAAAAGTTGCGGACCGCTGAATCGAGTATCAGGCGTGTATACCGGGTTGCGGTATTCTCGTGGAAAAATCGGGACAACAGGCTAGAAGGAGAGCGTGACTGCGAAAAGTAGAAGTTCACGCGGAAATAATCTCTCTCCCTCGGTGATGTTGAAGTACGATTTAAAGTTTAACAACTTTGTTAAAATTTTTTTCCACGTGCCATTTTTGCCGTGTATGATTTCCTATCATCGTGAATTCAATTTTGTTGCTTATTCTTTTTTTTCTGCCTTTCGTTACACAGTAGATTTATTATTTACTTGACATTTTTCGTTATACTGAATTTATAAAAATCAAGTTGTATAAGAACAGAACAGAAGGTTTGAATGATTATTATGGTTATTGTTGTCATATAATATTCAGCTTGTATACGTAGTCTGTTTTCTAATATAATTAAACCAAACTTTCCGACAGATCATTGTAATTTCTGCATTACCAGAATACGAATATCGCATCCACATTACAATACAAAACAGTGAGCGATCGATCAAAAATTATCTCGACGATAACAATTAATGTTTCACATGCCATGGAGCCCAAAACAGCCCATTTCGCATGTATATGCAAAAGTTTTGCCTGTGTGTGTGTAGGTGGGAAAAGATGGAAGTTACGTAAACGAGACTTGATCAATAACCCGCGCGAGAGCTTTGAATAATATTACGATGGAGCAGTTAAAACTCTGCAATATGACGCCCCAGGGCACTTTGCAAAATCAACCGTCTACCTTGAATAGCAGGAAAAGTATAGAAGGAATAGAGCTTTGGTTTCAGCTCTGTTCATAATTATTCTGTATTACTGCTCTTTTAAATAATTTACTTATAAAAGATAAATTACGAAACAGTTAAAGTTTTGAAAACAAGCGAAAACGATGCTTACGTATTATAATGCGTCAAGATGCTTTTCTCGAGATTGAAACTTGAGAGAAAATGTAAATTAGAGTAAATGAAAAGGATGACTTTAAGAGCACCTTAAAATACACACGTGTATATACAAGTAATAAATTTAGGCTATTTAATGTATTTTAACGACAACGTTTCGAATGTATATTTTATACTCTTCGTCAAGTTGAAGACTTACGTAAAATTTAACAACACGGAACAAGCGACATTTATCTAGACAGCTTTTGTATCGTCCAAGAGCATTAAATCTGCCATAATTTGGATCTTCGCCAATGCGAGTTAGGTATTGATTCGATTTTTTGTATTTTTACTTATAAAATGTAGTAGTCAACTTCGGGATTACAAATAGATAAAAGAACGCATACATTTTTACTTAAAAAAAATTTAAAATACTTATTCAAATTATATATGAATAAGTATTATAGATGAAAGCTGCCATTAAATTTTATGTAAATCATTAGCCTGACGAAGAATAGAAGAGACACTCAAAACTCTCTGTTAAAATGGGTCATATAAGTAACATATATTAATTCAATACTTGAATATTCGCCCACTAAAAATGTTGAAGTGCAGTAATAAGTTTTCAACATATGTTATCGAATGTTTATACAGAACGAAATAGGATGGTTCGTTATGCAAATAAAACTTCCCACGCTTCTGCCGCAGGATGCGCAGGGACCACACCGCAAGTCAGGTTGAAATAAAAAAAACGAGAAAGGTAATTTGCGAAATCCATTAACTTGTGGTCTCTTTGAAAGACTCTCACCTTTTCCTTAACTTTTCGGGCGCCAGGAGGGACCAGAATCTTTTCTAATCCTGTTTTCATTTGCCACACTGCTGCTGCTCGCCTAAATATTTTCATGCCTTTTTGCTACACTGTACTCTTTCACTCTCTCCTTTTCTGTCATGCTGAAATCTCTTCACTTTGCTTGGCTATATATGTATATTCTCTGTATCCCTGTCTGACCACCCGTTTATTTTCTGTTTCGCTGGATGAACAAAATAGTGCATTCGTCTTTGAGGTTGCTGGAATATGTCAAGCCTTGCGAAGTCGAGCGTCAGAGTACCTCTCTCTCTCTCTCTCTCTCTCTCTCTCTCTCTCTCTCTCTCTCTCTAATTACGACACCGTTTCTTAATCACTACGAGGGGCTATATATAAAGCTTGTTCTCTATTTCTTACTTTCCTGTCTTTTCCGTGAAAAATATTCAAAAGCACCGAGGGACCGCGGCGTAATTGAAAAAAATTGTAATATATAATCCGATTTGATAGCTTTGAATAATAAAAGCAATAGGAAGGCAGTTCATATATTTGAACATAAAATATTTATGTTTTAATATTGAATGATAGTTCAAACAGACGACGCGTACACTGAATAAATTACAATCAAACAACAGCCAATCAGAATACTCATTTTAATTTACAAAACAAAAACTATACGCTTTTCCATTTACTCGAATAAATTTACGAAATCCGTTGTAAATACGACAGCAATCAATTGAATATTGAAATATTGATCGGCGCACTAGAGAGTAACAGCTTGATTTTCTCCGAGAGGCGATTCATCCGCGCCCGCAAAATCCGGGAGAGAAGAGATAAAATAAACAAAGGGCGTCTGCATGGCGTGAATTGCATCGTATCGAGAGTAATGGTCTTGGTAAAGTGAAAATTAGATTTCAGCAGAAGCAATTGGATCAGTAAAAAGTAGAATCCTAAACTTTGTATACATATTTAACAATTCTTTTTAATTAATAAGATATTGAAGGAGAATTAATTTTTTTATTTTGCCTTAAGACCATGAATTATAAACCGTTATTTGATTATCTTCATATTAGTACGAGATAAGATATTCTTTAGAAAAACGTTTCAAAATAAATTTGATTATAATGATAGTATTAACAAAGTTAAAGCGCATTAAGGCATTGTAAAGTCCTTTGAAATTGTTATTAGTTATGTGAGTTGTCTTTTCATTGAGATGTATGAGAATATAAATATGTTTTAGTGCTTACACAATGTATAGATCTATATGCACGAAGGAAAACTATTCTACAGTATGGTAATACATGAAATTGAAATTGTACGTATAGAAAATTATGTATAGCCATACATATTCAAATTATTACAATATCATTTGAGGATGAATGTAAAGCATACGATTCAAGTTTTGGTTACCAGATGATTCAAGAAACATAGAGCGATAACCTATAAATAACTACGTTAACCCTTCTGACTTGTAAAAGAATATCGACTACTAGAATAAGATAAATGATTGATCGAATGGGGTGTTAAAAACATGGAATTGAGATACATAGCCGTATTCTTTGCAAACTGGCTCTATCTCTGTATTCGTCAATTTATGCAATAATTATTTTAACTTCTCAATCTTCTTTGCTACAATGAATTCGAGTTTCTTTCTATCAAACAATAAAAAAAGAATCTTCTAACAGCAAAGAGCCTTTACATGATCTTTGAGGCACACAGAGTGAATCATGGCAAGATGAAAGAGGTTATAAAACGATCGAACAGCAGCGAGCGTTTACACGCTCGTAGGTGGCACCATGTCAATCCTTGCTCCGAAATTCCTGTGATCGCCGCAGCGGATACAGGGACGTGGACTGCGCAGGCAAATAATTCAAGCGACAAGCGACGCACCTAACCTAACCTCCAAACGCCGCCGGTAATACATACGCGCTAGAATTCTCCGATAAAACTGATCACGCCGCCATCGAACAGACAAAAAATGCCTGCTTAAAAATCAGGACCATAAATAAAAAAATAAGAAAAACATCCTACCTTGATCGAGAAGTCGAGCGGCGTTGGGAGCCTTCTGGGTATCGAGCTCATGCTTCTCCTGCATGAGTTCCCGGACATACTCGTTGGCCTTCTCCGACTGGATTTTGTCCTCCTCCTTCTCGGCAGCGGATCTCCTGTCCTCCTGCATGTTCATGCCGTTGTTCGACCTGTCCGCCATTTCCCCACGTTATAGAGATTTTATAATAGCTAAACCACACGCAACGTCTGGTCTTTATCGCGTCGGGGCTGTTTTTTTTTTTTCGTTTGTCTATGAATGCCTACTTACGCTACTCCGCACACAACTACGACTCGCTTTCTCTATCTCTCTCTCACTGTCCGGAGAGAGATAAAAAAACAACAAACGAGCACGACTTCGCTCCTGCTTTCGGACGATGCTCCGGCTACGCTACTGCTCTCGGGGGCAACTTCGATCGATGATGTGCGGGGTATGGAGTGCAGAAAGAGGGCCCAGGTGAGAGACCGAAGAGTAGACGCAACCACGAGACTGAGACGGGGAGCGTAAATGGCCGCCGGACTGACGCGCGCACGCAAAATCGTCTGCCTCTGCCGGACTGCTGGACGAGCGAGAGAGACAACTATAGAGCGGCTGCGCGCGCAACATCAGCTGACAGCTGATCCGGTGAAGCTGCGCCCAGGCGATCCGCGGCGGCGTGCGTGTGTTGTGCGGAGATGTCGTACTACACCCGTACAATCGAGGACACAGTGTGCGAGGATGATGATGTACATATATAGATATATAAAGATATCGCCTGCCGGTCGTGAATATAATCGAGAGCGTGTTTACGTAATACTTCTATATAGTCAGAAGCGGTGGACGACGTACTGTAATTTTCCATTTTTCCAAATTCGTGTTTCGGTTCGGCTAACTGTAAACTGTTCAATGTTCGATTGCGAAGAATAAAGTTTTTCATTCTGGATATTGCAATATAAACAATGGAAAGTCGATATATTTTTTCAGTCACCCTATACATTTCCCGGGTTTCAACAATAGAATCTTTCCAAAAATATTTCACGATTTCAATCTACGTATCAGACCACATCCCCTACGCGCAATACGCAATATTTTTCGCGGCATTGTTATACAAAAAAAGTCGACAGATAAAATTGATAAAAACTTTTCCGGTCATGCATACAGCCCACAAATGATTCACGCAAAATAACGGAGAAAAGCATGGATAATCAATCGCGAAAATAGTTTTTTTTTCATCCATCAAGCCGAAATAACAAGACACGGACAGAAAAACAGAGGATATACTGGTCGGTGGTATTTTTGCAATTGCATTATCCGGCTATACCGGCGCGGCACGTATTCACTTGGGGAAACACGAGAATGAGAGAGAGAGAGACAGAGAGAAAGAGAGAGAGAGAGAGAGAGAGAGAGAGAGAGAGCAGTGCCGGCGGACTAAGAAAAGCCGGAGGCGGCAAGTGACTCGGGAAATAGAAAAGTAATTTTTACCCTTTCTTAATAATGCAGAAAGTGAGCACTCGCCGGAGGAAGGGCCGTTCCTAAGAATAGAATACTTATACGAACCGATTTCTGGAATGAGGATGGCAATACGTGGATTTTTCTTTCGCTGCAACTAATACTATCTGCTTGGATTATTGTTATAATTCGAAGTCGCTTTTGCGATGAACATTTTAACGTTTTAAACAAATTTTTAAATGCCCGAACTCTTTTATTGTACGCAGCTTCGTAAGAAGCAGAACAAAGTGCAGGGGACGCTTAGCCAGAAATGAGCGCAATAATTTCAGAGTTTTTTCCAACTTTTCAAGCTCTCTTTCTCCCCACCCAGCCATTAACGCCGCCACTATACCCCTTTCTCTCAGTCGACTGCATTATTTCGCAGTTTGTTTCCTCGGGTGAGCTCACCTGTTTACGTGCCGCGCGCAGCTTTCTCTTGCCTATACTCCAAGAGCTATTAAAAATTCAGGGATTGACGTGTTCCGCCGACCGACAATGCGGAATCGCGCTGGAATAACATTATGGATGCTACAGCTGCGCAGTCTCCGCATCGATTCGCAATCCTGCCATCGATATAGTATCGTACGTACAGGTCGGTTCTAAGGTGTAATCGTATGCAGACGAGACTATTATTATGGATATTTATCGCTGATATAGTCGCGTGATTTAAAGTTTGCTTTTCGAAGCTTATAGAAACAGTGGGACATAGTCGTCGAAAAGTCACAGGTAAATATTTTTGAAAAATACCAGGGGATTAGGTAGTCCATTTCAGCTGTCACGCGGCAATATTCGGTCGTCCTTAAAAATGACATTTTTCGTTTCCACTCTATGCTATAACTGTTGTCCCGGGCAAATAGAACGTTCGCGCATGCAAATACACAGGAGTAATGGAATTGTGCAGCGCAGCCTCTGTAAGCGCGTGTATATTTATAGAAAACACATAATGAAAGTTTTTGCTGGATTCAGCGATGCATCTCAGCGAAAAAATCAATCGCTTTTCCCGGCGCAAACTCTCTCGACGGCGCGGCGCTCTTTTTTTCGGCGAGTTTCGTCGCGCACTCAAAGCTTAACCGCACAAACTTTGACCAAATCGAAGTACGGCGATAAAAAATTCAGCGGCAAATAAAAGGCTCCGGCGAAGGGCAAGAGGAAAAAAGCAGCGAGAGTTGACGAAAAGCTCTACTCCCCCGCGCATTTAAATTCCACCATTAAATTCGGCACTAAAAGGGACTTTGACGACCTGGTTGGGCAAAAAAACAGTAACCAACTCGGTAAATCCGCGTTAACCGCTAACTCCGACGATACTTTGCCCGGTTTGTTTAAATATAAGTTGTTGACGATTTCCCGTGAATATTCGTGACGTTGTTGTAAATTGAATGTCATTTGTTTTTCTCCAGCTCTCCCCGTCGCCATGCAGAGTAATTGAAATATAACTGAGTCAAGTCGCACAAAAAATTAACGAGATATTTCTCGTGCAAATATTATAAAAAATCATTTTAAATTATACATCGTAATTTATTTTTTTTAAAGTTGAGAAATTTCGTATGCTTATAGTTTTATTATACACCACACTGCTATAATTAATGCCTGCAAAGTATACCTACGTAAAACTTTGAGTTTTATAATTATTTCCTTCTTGAAGTTGAATATATATAATAATTGTTAAATTTAAAATACGCTTCATAATATCTGTTCGTGACATCATTAGATTTCATTGTTAACCATGTAATCAAATTTATTATTAATAGAAAATTCTTTCTCTATAAAATACTTTTTTCGTGTACACGCTCACATGCAAAATGCTTCGCAACCAAAGCCCATCGTCCCTATGTATAGGATCAAAAAGTATCTGATATAAAAGCGAAATTTAAAATAACGAGCATCCACTGTAAAGTCTGATTGATTGGCTGTAACGTCATACATGAGCATAAAAGTACGATATAATATAACAAAAAATTAATCAGTACAAAAAAGCTCCACTTATCCTCAAAGCAAACATCTCATAATGCAGAGAGCTAGTAAAATCATGCCAAAGCGAAAAACGTTAAACTCTCTCCGGTACGGCGCGTAACTTTTTCCTCGACTCTACAGCAGCAGTAGCAGCAGCAATCCCCTACAAGTTCCAGAGCTTTTTCTACGTGTTAACGTCCAGCTCACGCCGGGGTAAGCACTTCCGTTTTCTTGTCCCGAGAGCAGCGATATCTCTCTCTCTCTCTCTCTCTCTCTCTCTCTCTCTCTCTCACTCACTCTTATACTTTCACTCGCTCGTCTAGTCGCCGGCAAGAACGTAAATTAGCGAGGAATTGGCCGGGGCGTCGCGACGAAGGGGCGGAGGCGACATCGCGAACTCGCGCCGATTCGATTATAAGCGAGTCTAAACGTATTGCCCTCGGTGTCAATCCTATGCCGCTACCGATGCTGCTTGTAAACAAGTTGTTTTGCATGCCAAAGTCGATAAACAAACTGACCGCCACTGTATAAGGTGGTTCTCTGTCGATTTTTCGTTCAACTAATTCTTCATAAGAGCGATTATAATTATTATGATATCGTGTATTATATGAGAATGTATAACCTCTTAGAAATTCGCGATAAAAAAAATATCAGCGGACTAAGTAGCTTTTCCAGACATCCAACGGCTGGTATCAAAAGGAGAAGCGCATAATAATAACGAGCAGTTTCCAGGGAGATAACAATGTAACGCGACGACGATAGTCAAGCTCGCGGGCGTCCGGATCTTCGACATCTGCGCGCGGCCTTTGCTCGCGGCCGATTTTTTTACATCGAAATATTTTCTAAAGCGGAATATCATCTTGCTTCATTATTTTTAAATAGGCGAGCAACGTTCGTCTTTTATTGGACGAAAAGTTGCACAACGAGCCTTTTCCCAGACCGTATACATATGCGTTTATAAGCTCCTGAGCTAGTTATACGGAAATGAAGCGCGAGCGACGCAGTTATGATGGATGCGATGGGATCTATAGCAAGCATTTTATCTCCGGCGTCTTTTATAATCCGATGTTCATTGGGTGTGATCGTCTTTTTCATATATAATGCTGTGTAAAATCGATCATTTCGTACAGAGTATGTTGTGCAACGTATTTTTTACTACGACAGACTCTATATAATTCCAGAAAGAAAAAAAAACTATCTATAATGTACATAAATTTTCAGACGATATATCTATATTTGATTATGCTATATACAACTCGAACCCACTATTGGTAAAGTATGATTCACTCCTCTCTGTATTTTCAAATAATAAAAATCGCACGAGGCAAATTCAAACGAATATCAATCGATTATCCAGCCGCAAGCTAGCTCGTCGGCCAGCAAAGCTCAGTGGAAAATCCACGCATGCATACGCAAAGCAGATTCAGCGTACTATCTATATGTACTCGAGAAGAAAATGTAATGAATCATCTGTAAACAAAACACCGTACCCACGCGCAGGTTTTCAATTTATCGAGCGCACATTCCCTTATTCTATATAGCAATAACTCCCGAGTCTATCCAATAATAAAACTCGTCGCGGGTCCGGATAACGCGTACACGCGCACGTATATAGGGTTAAAAAGAATTTCAGAGAAGAGGAAAATGAAAGGGGCATCACTCGTGCAAAAGCGCGTTTACAAAAGTGCGGAGAAAGGAAGCCGAGGGCAAAATAATGGCCTCGTCACTATAGTGGAGCGCGCAGCCGAGGAAAACGAATATCAGACGCGAATACAATGAAGCCTGGCTAGACCGGTTGCAGTGTAATAATGCGTCGGCGTCGTGTATACACGCCCCTGTGCGTTAAACTGCCTGTAATGCTTTTGAAGGAACTGCAAGGAGAGAGACGAAAGCGATCTCTTTAAATGCCTGGCTTATGTGGTTCATTATGCTGCGAAATTGTAAAGGTGTATCTATACGGTTTCGAGGGAGTCGCTGCGTGTCGACGAACTGATTTGAAAGGCCCTTGGTAATTGTGTAATCGATGTCTTTTATGCCGATCGTGAATAAGGATTGCGTAATATCGATGGGGGTATCGGCTGAAAAGAAGCTGAACTGACAGGAAGTTTCCTTGCAAATAACGTTTGAATTAATAAATTATATTTATTAGTTCCTACTAATGCGGTGAATATTGTCTGCTTTTGCGGCGAAAGGTGAAACAGCAAAATTAAGCTTGAAATTAAAATTCATCAGCGTATAATGATACTTGACGTCGACTCAGTGACGGGGAGGCAGTATATCATAAACATATACATGTGTGTGTGTGTGTGTGTATAACACCTGCTGCCGTTGTTTGTTGCGAGTAATAAACTTTCGATGAAATGCTGAATCCATACTTTTTAAACACTAAAAAATGCGTTCTGTGATGGAACAGGTGGCTTGTAATAAAAAATGCTAGAAGCATAATAACGAGCGTAACTCATACGTTAAAATTGTTGATGCCAAGTCTATCCTGCCATGAAAAATACACGAAGATAAATGAATTAAACTCCATTGTATGCAAACTAGACACAACAATGTTGAAAAGTTCATGATCCTCTTGCATGATCTCACTGAAATTGGAAAGGGTAAAGTTTGCTCAGGCGCCGGTGCATCGAGTTTAGTCCAATCAACTTTTCTGATTTGACTATAACTTTTAATTTGTTGACTGAAAGTTTAGGTATGACCTGTTTCATTGTATATATTATATACTTTTCATATAAATAAGTTGGATCTAATTTATAAGTTTACTGTTATATCGGTGTAAATTTATCTTAAATCTTAGGTTTATAAACTTATCAACGCTTCTGATGAGACTTTTCCACAGCGATCGGCGGCTGTCGGTGTCCTCGTATTTTGTGTTTACACACACTGTTTCTAAATGTATCCCTGTAATACGAAGTTATACCCGAGTGTGAGTCATTATCTATACCTTTTCCACGAATAGTCACTCGCAGATACCATCGCTAGCATCAATTACAGCATTGTGTTATATAGCTAAGTCCGACCAACGTACATGGAATCTTTCCTCTGACCAACGCCTCGAAGGAAAATCTGGAATCCCTGATTAAAAATCACCCCCGCAGAGCAACGAAAAAAGCGAAGCTGTAAAAATCCTCTCTTTTCCTGCATGCACGTCCTCTCTCCAGGCTATTTACCTCAATGCACTTGATTAAAGAGACCCGCGTCATGCAAGACTCGTCTGGCCCAGCTCTCGCCAGCACTGTCGCGCGCGTCGTAAAGCTCGCACGCGGAGATTCGGATTTGCATCGTAAAAACAAAAGGCCAGGAGACGCGCTCACGCACAACACTAAGAGTCTCGTGATTCTCTCTCTCTCTCTCTCTCTCTCTCTCTCTCTCTCTCTCTCTCTCT
>QLSS01000078.1:476862-490492 GCA_024372645.1 Trichomalopsis sarcophagae
GTATGATGTAGTATAAACAACTGTAATATTAACAATATGTACAAATTAGTAAAGGCTAAAAATATTACAGTAAACGTATAAACTTAAGACTAACCTGAATCTATACAATTGCCGATAGCAAACCTTTTAGTACATCAGTTTCAATAACCTTATAACGATCCTAACGGCTCGGAGTCTTATTACATACTGGTTCTCACTCACATGTCAAGAAGTGACAAAGCCAAGCTTGGTAAACTACAAGCTTATATCCCCCCAATCAATGACCGAAGGTGCACTCCATCGGAGTAAGGAACAAGCTTACTAGCATGAAAAATATTTGATTCATTTTTTCTAAATCTACTATCTAACAAAAATATTACATCAGAAATTTTCTCTTTGATTTTAAAAGGACCTACTCTAAATGGATCAAGTTTTTCTTTATTTAATTAATTAGCGCTTTGTACATAAACTAAATCTCCTACCTTATAATCTATCTGTTTTACATTCTTATCATAATATTCTTTATTTTGATTGTGAATTTCTTTTGATTTCCTAAAAGCTATTTTTCTACAGTCTTCTAAATTTGTCAAATTGTTGTCATTTAATTCATCGGGTAAGAATGAGTTGTTTAGTCCTGTCAGCAAATAATTAGGAGTAAATCTAGTTGAACTGGGAATTGTATTGTTATAATCCTTTACACATTCCTCTGCTACCTGAGGCCATGATTTATTTCTATTCTTGTAAATTTTACATCGTATTCTGTTTACCAAAGTCTGATTTGTCCTTTCATTTAATCCATTAGAAAACGCACAATCCACTGCTGTAAACACCAATGCTATCTTCTTTTTATTTAAATATTGCTTAAACTATGCTGAATTTATACCAGGATATTGATCTGTTAAGACCAATTTAATACTTCCATCATTTTCTACTTTCTTAATTAAATTTATAAAATCCTTTGCAACTTGAGTTTTTGAAGTTATTACGTAAGCAAATCTTGTAACATGATCCACCGCCAAATGTAGATATTTCTTTTTACTTTTATTACCTTTGAAACCTCCTATTGTGTCGAGGGACGCTATTTCAAGAGGTTCCTTTGCTGGACCAAGTTGAGATAAAGGTGCTTTAAAACAACCTATTCTTGATTTATTTTTAATGCAAGTTTCACAAGATCTACATGTTAATCTGATGTGCTTATACATATTTTTAAAATAAAATGTTTGCTCAAAGGTTAGAATTAACTGTTTTGTGCCTATATGACCCTGATCAACATGTACATCTCTGATAAGAGATTTTCCAAATTCTTCAGTAATCCATATTTTCTCTCTATCATTTAAAATTTTATAAATTATATCATCTTTAATAATGCAATTTTCATCAACTTTTAACAATTTTTTATTTTCTTTGATATCGTTTAGTTTCAATAAATTTGAAGTTTTGATTGTAGAATCATTATCTATATCCTCGTGTGATTCCAAAACCGGATTTCTAGACAAACAATCAGCTTCAATATTATCTTTACCAGGATTATATACAATTTCAAAATTAAATGTATTTTACCGATTAGTAAATTTAGCGAACGTTTCTCCGTCATTTGGCTCTCATATGCACGAATATTCGTGGCTTCAGGCCAATACGGTTCGGAGTGATTTTATAATCATTCCTAGACTGCCACGACCCCCTCTAGGAGTTTTACTCCGCGGATTTTGAGGGTCACTTTCAGTGCAAAGAGGCTAAAGGGCCGATCTGTGACTGCCAGGCTAGAGAGTCGATTGGCGAGAGGCGTTCGCGCGGGCACATGACTGCGTGTGTATAGCTATAGATACAGAGGAGCGCGCGCACTGCTTCGAGTCCCTTCGGTAGTCCTCGGGAAAGCGTCTTTGTTTTAGCGGGCCCGAATTTTCGGCGGCGTTTAATGAGTAGAGCGTCAGTTCTCGGCGACAACTTGTGAGAGAAGGTCACACCAGGACCGATCGTCAGGAGATTTCAATACAATTATAATATCTGATCAACAATGTTTTCACAGTTTATTTTTGAACCTTAATGTATGCCATACAATTATCATTGTTTTCACAATCATCGTTGCCACTTAACCCTTCATCATTATTATCACTGTTATTATCATCATCGCTGTCACTTAATACTTCATCAGCAGTCAAATCTTCAGTAATAATTAAATTATGAAGACAGATTGCGCGGATTACAATAATTTATGTTGTACTCAGATTGAAATCTATAGCACTGTCAAACTTTCTCCATCTCTTACAAAGTATACCGAAGGCAGATTCTTTTATCTTTCTTGCACGTGACAACCTAATATTAAAAATTCTCTGTTATAGAGTCATCATAGGAGTACGAACATGAGGCTTCAATAAATAATTCCTCAATGGAAAGCCTCTATCGTCAATAAAATAAAATCGGCAACAGATATTAGTGTTGGGTATAATTGCATGTTCAGGAAGATTCACTTCATTAGATTTCAAAGCCCTTCTAAAATCACTGCTTTGGAAAACTGATAAATCGTTCAAAGAACTTGTAAAATGTAAATAATTTTTTATATTTTGCATAAAAAATGTTTAATGGTGTTAATTATTCTATAATAAGTACCAAATTCGCCCACATTAACCCATGTGAATCTGCCATAAGTATCGCATGCTGCCATGAGGACAACACTATTAAAAAACCAAGAGCCACTGTTAGCTGGAGCCTTGATTCTTATATGCTTTCCGCCGATACAATTTGGGAAAGAAAACCTATTGAAAATACCATGAACAATGGACATCCAGTCGTCTCATTCAGGAAATGCCAAATATCTTTCATGAAGAAGTTCATATATTACTTGACAGACCTTCGGAATAAGTTTATACATTGTAGATCTACCAATCCTGAAAAACCTTGAGCTCTGTGTAACTCTGCTCCACAAGCCAAAAAGCTGTTTGAATAAAATCAAAAATATATTATAACATAAATGAAAGATTTAGATATTTCAATAATTTTATGTATTTGCTAATTAACACATACTTTAACACTGCAGCTAGTCTCAATTAAGGGCTTAAGGCTGGTTCTTACTTCGCTTAGTACGTCTTGGTCTGACCAAATTTAACAAATTATCGAATTACGGCACTGTCAAGCCAACAAATTTGTAAAATTCTTGGTGATTTGTTTGGTGATGTAATTTAAAAGATCTAAACAGATTGTAATATGCTCCGTGTAACTGTCTTGCATTTTCTGTCCAGCGTTCTTGAGTCCACCATCTCCGAAATCGTATTCTGCTTTGTCTATCCATTATTATTTGCAATAATAATAGAATTTTCAAGACTAATTCAAGACAGTCTAATATATTAATATTCATTGTTCGCGTATTACTGTATAATCATAACGTTAACACTGCGATAGGTTAGGTCTCACTACTCGTCCTCCAACGAAAGCAGTGTGGAGTTGGCACCACTTCAATCTTTATAAATGATTTTCATGAATACGCATCGTACAATGTCTGCACTGTCCGCAGACGGCGCTGCCGCACTGGTCGCGTAACCGACTCCACACCTTATACATTAGATATATATATGTATATATTAGACGCAGCCCAAGGACCTCTTCGGCGACACGCCAATCCACCGTGCCGTCTACACAGGCAACCTCGAGCTATTGATAGCTCTTATCGACGCTGGTGCTTACATAAACAACCGGAACGTCATCGGCGCCACAGCGCTACCTGACGCAGTGTTGTGTAGCGATCACGCAATGGTCCATTTGCTGTTGAGTCACGGGGCTAGGATCGACGCTAAGACTTGTTTGGGCAACACGCCCAAACTACTCAACAGAGATAACAACCCCGAAGCCACGATAAAAATCCTACTAGACTGTCCTGTCGATGTGAACAGTCGGAACTTAGAAGGCCGGTCACCCTTCCATTACGTTATGTGCAATTTCGACAACGACCCGGATATGCTGGCACGCTTCATGGGACTCGGAGTGGACATCAATGCAAAAGACACCAACGGCGCGACACCTTTCTCTTTGAATCGAAAAACTTTGCATTTGCTCGATCCGGATTTCCCGTCAGTACCGCTAACAGCCATCAACGAAAGGAGAATGATCATTAAACACGTGGCCACGATAGAAGCGAGAACGGAGGAAGCGGTGTTCGACGATTACAAGCTCACGGTCATCAATAAAAATCCACGGATCGCGAGTTACTACAAAAAGTGCTGTGCCGAGCTGAAAGCAATGAAAGATTGGAATATTAAGGATTCGTCGCTCACGCACTGGCAAATATTAACCGAACCGATTAAGGTATTGTCGCGATACGGCAGAAATAAGAAACTACAGAATCGAGCGTTCAGAGATTTCAAAAACACTGATTATCAGCCTGTTTATCAAGGGTCGCGGTAGCGCCCCCCGATGGTAAGTATAATTACTAGAGTACTATACGGGCTGTCGGACGTCGGTCGTCGGGCGCACCGCAACCTTATATTCTTTGTAATGGAGTTTTTTAACCTCTACAAAATATTCAAACATTCATATCATATTGAAATACGTTGTTCTATCAGGTGAATCAATGTTACTTTCAAAGATATACTCGCTCCTGTACGATAGAAATCATATGATTCATATTAATGTACCTTAGAATTTGTAATGTGACACCTTTGGAACATTTAATTGCTTTTATTAAAGTCTGATTTGCCGACTCGAATGAAAATGTTGACTGGCACCACAATGGCCCCCAATTTAATACGCATTCAGAAATGTGTAGTAATTGGTGGACATTGTAAGTCATTGCTTTAATACCGAAATATTCTTCACATTTTGGTACAAACTCGTGCAACATTTTATTGGCGTTATCCAATTGTTTGATATCAATACTACTTTGCAAAAGAATGAATAAGCTTTCGACAAAAAGAAGCCAATGAGAAAGATGATTTCTGCTTATGTGTTCTGTTAATAGAGGTACACTATAATATAAAACATAGTTTTCCCACTCTCGAGCTTTCCAATCATTTCTGCAGCTTATTGGTCTAGATAAACGTGATATTTGGCGCGGGGCTGCAATTTTCATAATTTTCTCATCGAGTTCTTGAAGATCGTCTTTACTCATTGACTGTAAATGATAATTCGTAAGCTGGTTAGCGACGCCTTCTAGACAACAATGAAGATAATCAACAGTAAAACCAGATACAATATTGAATTTCGACAGATTTATAAGAGGTGATGGATATTTAATACCGTCAATAGGACTATCAGGTGTTGCAATCATCATAACTTCAACAGTTTTCGTATGAGTTCGAGGAACAATAGGAGACGTTAATAAAGGGTACCTCATACTACCTTCAGCCCATTCTCCTGGGTGAAGACACCAACTACAACCACATCTACCATTAAACTGCTTGATATCCTGCACAGGGGCTCTGGCCACGGAATCAACACAGCACATTAGTACATAGAGTTTCAATTTTTTATTTTCATTTTTGTTAGTGCACGGAATTCCTTCAGTTAACTTATTAATAACATCAACAAAGGGATTTAAAAGTATACTCATATCAGGTTTTTTTTTATTAAACCACAATCCACACGTTATTAATTTATTCATTCGTTGTTGTTTAGGCAATTCATTTAACATTAGATACAGAGGCCAAATCGAATATCGCAAGCACTGAAATTTTGGAGCCCTGTCTGTATTAAATACAGCACTGATATAGCTATGTCTCTCTTCTACCGGTAGGGAATTTACAAATTCACGATATTTTTTGCCATCATACACATCTTCTATGCGGTCATGATTTGGAACTCGTTCTCTAACAACGTAGTCATAATGATCTTCATAAAAACTTATTAAATCTTGAATTTGTATAGATGGATCAATTATGATGAAAAAGCTAGTGTTGCTTGCATTATCTAAATCTAATTCAGCTTCACATAACTGACAAACTTTTATAGAGGATATTTCCCCAAATTTTCCTATATAGGTACTACAATTGCGGCAAACAGCATGAAACTCTGCTTGACTTTTCGAGTTTAGTAATTTATCAAGAGAATACCTAGATTTCGGCATGATTTGAGCTTCAAAGATAACGTTAACCAGCTTAAATAAATTTGTCATAGCCGATACGGATAACATATTTGTAATGCAAAATTTTAAAATCATAATAAATAACTCTCCTTTTTTATATTAACAGGCACGTTAATAGGCTGCATAAAATCAACATTATTCATCATTTCCGTTAAATTTGTTGGGCATTTGTAAGATTGATCATGGTTCTCTTCATCATCTAATAGGATGCTACGTAAATAGCTGCTTAAATCCTCATGTACTGATTGAACCCTGATAGAATTCTGAAATTAATTAAAATTGCTTTATTTTTTCAATTCGAATATGACATAAGAAGAGCGGAAGAAAGAGGCAAAGGAAGAAGGAGAGAGAGTAACCAAACAGAGATAGAGAAACCCAATTAAAAAAAATCGCGCGATAATGACGTAAAGTTTTCAACCAATTTCTCGGGCAATTTTTAAAACATGAATAAAATGTCACTAAAAAGTTTATCGCGGGATTATCGCGCGATGATCACGTGATATATAAAGGCGATTTTTTCAGTAGTGGAAGAGGGGGTTATGAGAGGATGGTAACACGTAAACTAGACACCTCGCTTACTAATTTCGCTATTAATATAGCAGAAAATCACGTGATTAATCACGTGATTAACTTGTAATAATTTTTGTATTAAATAAAATTATTAAAAACATAAAACTTAGAAGTAAGTTGCCCTACTTAGATGTTATTATCCTAATGGTAAGACCGAAATAGAGCAGCATCCTACTTCTGCAATTTGTTTTTTAAATATTATTCTATAAAAAATTACTGCAAGTTAATCACGTGATTAGTTGCTTGAATTACTGCGTGGTTAATTTTCCAATCATATAAGCACGTGATTAACAGCGTGATTTATTGGTCGATAATATCAAGTGATGGATCATCGATAATCGCACGACTTTTTACTGAAATTTCTTTCATGCATCGACCGAAAAATTGGTCCAAAACCGCAGGCGTTTTTCGCGGAATTGTCGCGCGATTGTCACGCTATTATCGCGCAATTTTTTTCAGTAGAGGAAAGAGGGGGTGAGGAGAGACGGTGTGAGAGAAATTATTGGAAGGGAGAGGTGGAGAGAGATTGCAACGACAGAGTGTAAGGGTAAGTATAAGTATATACAATATTATATTAAGTATAAGTGAATACAGAAAAAACCGTTTTCGAAATCTATTAATTTTTGAAAATTAAAAAAAATTTTTTAATTTTAAAAATTAAGAATTTTTAAAAATTAAAGGAAAATTTAAAAATTTTAGGAAACATGTTACTTTTGCCCTGAAAAACTAGTTTTCGGAAAAAATATGCCACTTTCACCACGCTTATCAGGGGCAATAGGTGGCCTTTCGGTTAGTGTGTGTAATAAAATATTGTATGCAACACGGGACAGAAGTACATTTTTCGGATTATACGGCCTGCCTGAAAGAATCTGCTACTTTTGGTATTGATGCATAACCGCAGAGTTCAAAAATTCCTAACCAAAAAATTTTGCACTATTAATTTAAAATACATTATTGAATCAAATTTAATTGTTCACTAATTGAATCAACAAAAAACTTGGTGTTCTCCGGTAACCTACAGAATAACAAACAATTATCCTTCTGATTTTCAATGATACAAAGCATATTTCAAGCAAACAATATTGCTCTAGGTGGTGGTCTGAATTGATCACGTTGGCTTTGACATTCCCTTAAATGTAATAAATTATGTCACATGCGCATGTGAAACTGTTATATACCTATATACCTTTTGTTACGAATGCTTAATTACATTACAACATATGTTGTAATTATATATTCTGCGATTATATTTTAAGTTCTTCTTAGTAAAAATATCAAGTCATGTTTATAATATATATATATATACAAGAAATTTATACATTATAACGAACATTATTTTATTAAACATTACTTTAACATTATTTTACCAGATGCGTACTCTAACAATGTAAATGTGACCACTGGTTGTGAACTTGCGGTTATGTTCATGTAACATATTATTTTTTGTAATTCAAAATATTATTATAATATTAATGTTAACGATACCAATAGCATGTAGAGTAAACATGTAAAACATTTTTTTATTTCAAGCAAAAAATCATTGAGTTCTGCGAGTAACATCAATAATTCTTGAAGCATACGTATAGTATCTAAATTAAAAAATAAAACTTTTTTATAGCAAGAATGATATGTCACAGAAACACAATGTCAAACTATAGCCGATTATATCATTATTACTTATTAATTTACTTTGCGAAAATATAATGTCACTAGCACAATGCAAGAATAAATTTTGTTTAATATTACTCTAACCTTGTCAATAATACTTTCCCTGCCTGGGACAAAATCATCGATCAAATCAGCTTCCTTTGCTTCTTGAAGTGAGCTTTCACTACTTAGCGTCTAGAACAAAAACATTACTTCAATATTTTTTCTTTTATAATATTACTAGATAAGTAAGAATCATTTAAATTATTTTTATAGTTATTACTCACCTCATTGTAAAGACCGTATTTAGGATTAAATGCGGGCTGCGCAGTTCGAACAAAGAATTATTTAATTTGAGTAGAAACTAGCCGTCGGCTCGAGAGCCTTATGTTCTGGAAGTAACAAGGTTAGAAATTGTCTAATATCGATAGTTAAAATAATGAAGCTATGCCGCGAACCGTATAGTTAGATATACGCGACTTGTCGTAACCAGCTGCAGTCTCACTGTATATATGCGGACACACAGGGACTGTCGCGTCGCGCGATTTGCTGTGTTGCGCAGTTTGTTGAGCGGACTCGCTGGAGTGCTGCGTCGCGCAATTTGTTGTGTCCCGCAGTTTGCACGAGCGGACTTTGTCGCGGTAGCGCGAGGTGGACGAGTGGACTCTGTCCGCTTGTCCCCGGTTACCGATATCTAGGCTTAGCGGCGGACACTTCTTGTCCGCTACTTATTTTACTGGGGACGTAGTGTCTCTGGTATTCGATGTTGGTCCGTCTCCCGCGCTTACCTTTCTTGTGTCGCCAATGGATGTAGTTTTTGAAGGGTTAGGGTATTAGTTTATTATATAAATGATTTATAACGCGGGTTTCTCTTGTTATTGTTATTTATTGGACACACCCGAGCACTTCAGACGCAGTTGTTTTACAGATCACTTAGCTTTTTATTTATGTTGTTTTAACTTATTTCGTTGATGTTAATTCATAGTTCTTATCCTTTAATAGTTATGCTAATTAGTTCGCAATAAATGATAGACTTACACTCACAATCGTATCTACCGCACACTGGATGTTAGATAACTCCTTCGAGGCACGGCGGATGTTGACTGGTATTAGAATTACACGATTACTCGTGGCAGATGAAACTAACTCTAATGCAGCTGTGATGTCCCATTAACGCCGGGTTGCAATTCGGCGGTCCTTCAAACTTAGACGTGCTCTACGATCGGTCAACTTGGTACGCGAGGGCCTATCGTTATAGACGAGCGGAATTAACCTGTACTCAACGTATGGAGCGGAATTAACCTGTACTCCATACTTACACTGTCTATAACGTTGCTTCTCCAAGGTACTCAAGGCACTGCCGTACTACCGCTTAGTCGTTACTCAAAAAGGCACTGCGTGGATCGGCTCCAGGGTTTTTAAAGACTCGGTGCCGATGCAAGCAGTTGTAAAATTTAGATGGTGAAGATAGCTGTAAACCAATCAACATTCGCCACAGGAAGGAAGCTTGTACGCGAGTGCTGCAATCGATCGCGCGCTGGTAGTGCTGACTCGCAGGTCAGTCACCGCTCCGGCTTTTGGCGTTCGGTTGCGCAAGGACACGACTGCAGTGTCTTGGTTGGCTACGCACGCATACATACATGACGTCTCGCGTATACACACATGCGCCCGTATGTTGGATATAACATGGCACATTACATCATCAAATGTATCGGTCTCATTTAGAACATGTTTATATCTTTGCGCAGTTCTATTTGTTATCCCTTCATCACCAACTTCCAAATTTCTCTTATACCTTTTCATTTTCGTAGTAATCCAGTATGTTTATTGGCAATTTGTTCGATAGTAGCATTATATTAAGTACTTCAGTTTTTTAACAAAACTATACATACGTATTAAGCTTTTTTAATATTATTACAAAAGTAATGTTAAACAATTACTAAGTAGTAATTAGTAACATATAAAAAAAGTACAAGAAAAAAAAAATTAAAAAATGATCGTTGTACCACAAAACTTTATAGCATAACACAGTGTAAACATACATACACACGCACATACATATGCAGACATATTTGAACTCAGATAACATAATACATATAGTACAAATGCCCAGATAACATTGTACACATACTGTAGCACGTGTATACGTTGTTTGGGGAAGAGCATAATGTAAAATGACGTAAATAGCACATTGAAAAATACAGGATTTATAAATAATAAATATAAATAGCGAAAGTTGGAAAGACTAAATGAGCACGTATTGCGTTTTTTCACATGGGAAAAAATTAACTTGTTCCTTCGTGTTCCTCGCTGTTCGGCTGTTCCTCACATATATATATATGCATGTGTGTGTATACATATACATATTATATTATACATATACATATAAATATCCGACTGATTGTGATATCATACTTGTAATACTTATATAACTTGTTGATAAGATTATCAATGATAATAGAATAATAATAACAAATAAGTGAAATTTGTATACAGCTTTTGTAGTATGTAGTATATATTAAATGAAGAGACTTTTATATACTGAGTTTATATACAGCTATAAATATGGCTAATGATAAACAATATATGCTTGTTTCCGATATATAGATGATAAGTTAAATTATTATTATGAACCTGCGACATCAATATTTTATAAAAAAAAGTTACAAAACTTGCATAGAACCAAAAGATTACCTAGATTTTGATCCAAAACATCTGTATCATGTATGGTGGAAAAAAGATTACAAGACAGTTGGTTCATTTTATCAGGGATATACAATATGTCTTGCAGGTAAGATACATAATAATTATTGTAGATAACTACAATAATTCAAAAAATTTTTTCAATGTAAATTTTTGTTTGTTTGCAATAATCGATTGATTGCTTGTATTTTAGAGTCAAAAGAAAGTGCTCAACGGAAAGCAGAAAATAAACCAAAAAGATTGATCATACCAAAAAAATTGACCTCCAGTGATTCAACAGACACTTTTGAATGTGAAGAAGAAAAAAAACAGTAATTTATTTAAATAATTATAAATAATAATAATTTTAATTATTATTATTTGATGTTGATATTTATTATGTTTTTTTTACAGAAAAAAGGTAAAATTGTAGAAAAAATGGTGCAAAAGATAAA
Source organism: Trichomalopsis sarcophagae (assembly GCA_024372645.1). Taxonomy (NCBI): domain Eukaryota; kingdom Metazoa; phylum Arthropoda; class Insecta; order Hymenoptera; family Pteromalidae; genus Trichomalopsis; species Trichomalopsis sarcophagae. The sequence continues at coordinate 488,266 of QLSS01000078.1, forward strand.
CAGTAGAATAACAATCGAGAAATTCAAACAGCAGATGCTAATAAATAATAGAAAAGTACTAACATTGAATAATTCAACAAGCAATGTGATGACATGTAATGAAAAACAGATTGAAAATAATCATTCTACAAAAGTTGATGAAACGTCAAAAGGAAACATTAATAATATGCCAATAATATTAATAAAAGATTGTTTACTTATCGCTCCTAAGGAAAAATGTGGTATGTACTATTAATTATTTATGTTGCTAAATGTACCAATATTGTTTTTAGACGATTTACAATTTTTACGAAATTACAATTTTTTTATCGCTTTAATTTAATCAAAATCTTATTTTTAACAAATTGGTAAAGAAAAAACTTAATCACTGGAAAAAGTTGTTTAAAAACTATATAATACATAAACTACATACTATACTCTTACTTACTTTGTATACTTACTTGCAATAATTTTCATTCAAATTCAAAAGTACAAATAAATAATATTAAGAAATTATGAAAAAAAAATATAACACTACGCTTAAAAAAGTTTTTTGCGATTTATAATAAATAGTTGTGTTCAAAATATATTTGAAAAAATGTTTTAATTACAGATGATTTTAATAAGCAATATTTACAAAATCAAAATGAGATTGATATACCTACTCATGACTTGCATCGGTCTTTGCCTATCGCTTCTTCAACACCAAAACAATGCAGACAAGAAATTTCTAATTCATTTAATACCTGTTCTAAAGCAACAACTCGACATTCTTTTCCACAACGTAAGTTATTATACAAAATTAGTTATTGAATTAGTTCCGAGCAAAGCAATAGAGAAATATGACTGAATGCAAGTGTTTCTGGGTATGCGTGCATGTGTATGTGTAAATTCATATGTTTCGAAAGAGAAAATAATAAAGAAGCAACTTTTTTGGCTACTTGAGGGGAGGTCAAAGCCATGCTAATTAGTTTCAAGTGATACTTAACTTCAAAAAATGTTTAGATCATAAATAATACATAAATACACTTGATTATAACGTCAAAATGTAGAGTTTCGCGTTCGCTGTTACAATAAATTATATTATCTTAGTCGATAACTTACACAATAACAAACTACGACTCGAGGTGGAGGTTAGAATCGGTCCCATTGGCTTCGAAGTCCCTTTAAGGGAACACAACAGTTTTGAACCCTGTAAAATAAAATTCCTGTAGAAAATGTATAAAACAATTTTTGGTGTACGCCATATTTTTCTATAGTAAACCGTACATTTGAAGTTTTTTAGTTATATCTCTAAACATTTTTAAATATTTAAATTTTACGTTTTATAGACATGGAAAACTCAAAAAACTATGCATGCATCACAAAAACTGGTGTTCACCAAGGGTTAAGTTGGCTTATTTACCTCGCGTAGTTTCCTTTGGTATACAATATACTATTTTTTGGCACACTAAACTCAAGTATCGTGCAAAAAAATTTCTTATTACTGCTACATTTTTTTGCCTGTCAACCAACTTTCTATTTCTTGTCGCCCTACTGAATAAAATTACGTGATAACCACGTGAAAATTATGAAAAAATCAGGAGAAAATTACGTAAAAATAAATTAAAATTTTCAACTAATTTCTCACTTAGTTATCACATGACTATAGGTAAAATATATATATTTTAAAAATTCTACAATTTTGGTCATAAAATTAATTAATATAACAATTAACTATTATTGTAATAACAATAACTAAAGATGATCAATTTTTATCGAAAACAAAAATCATATTGTAGCTGATCAAAATCAGTTCGCGCACAAAGAAAATCACAAGAGAGAGACTGTTTTGAAACTTTATGACTTTATTAACAAAATTCGTAACACGTCTGTTCTCGTTCGCTGTTCACAAAATTCTCCTTTCTTCCTTTTCTCTCGCTCAATTGTCCTCTTCTTTTCTCTTGTCTTATAATTTGCCATAGCAACGCGACATTCGAATTCGTACACGCACAAGTGTTCATATAGCCAAACGTCCGTGGAAAAACCTTTGCGCATTTTCCACCCCGTGCCCTCCTTCATTTACAGACTGGCTTATTTCATGAGAATTCATGTTACAGTCAGTGAAGGAGAAAAGCGGCCCCGGACGATCCTCTACGAACGCCGTGCACGCGGCCTACGAAATGATATCAATTGTCATAATTTCGTCGGAACACTTGAAATTTATTTTAATGCAATGATTTTGATTACAAACTAGGACAATTGAACG
>QLSS01000078.1:495492-519637 GCA_024372645.1 Trichomalopsis sarcophagae
AGAACACACGATTCAGAACTTGAAAAAGATTTGTCAGATTCTGAGGCATGTACAGTTGAAATGATCAAACAGTATAAACCAAAGTTATACAGAGCTTATAGGAAAGCAAACTATGATTTGGACTCAGGTAAATAATATGGATTGCATCTTTTTATATGTGATTCTGAGGATTTTTTCGAATAATTTCATATTTGGGAGTTACAAAAATCCTATCTAAAAGTACTAATTTTTTATCAACAGTTTTACTGAATCAGTTCTTCCTTATTTTAGTAACGAATGAGCCACATTTTTCTCAGAGTTCCTTATTTCAGGGTTTAAAGGTGTTGTGTCCCATTAAGGCTCATAGATCGTCATAATTAATGTAAATTTTAAGTAATGTAATTTTTATATTTTGTTATTAGTGTTGAAAATTATTTTTTGCAGCAATTATAGTTGTCTCTAAACTTATTTCTAATTATAGGCTGATGCATGGATAAGTATGGTTATGCATCCAAATAATAAGTATTGGTATAAACAATCCTATAACTGTTGAAGATAACATAAGAAGATGTTAACCAAATGTTTGGGTTAAATAATTTCTGTAGTGAGCGTTTTTATAAAACTTTGTGAATAGTTGAAAAGTGTAAAATTGTTCTTTAATATAACATATAGTTTTAATAAAAAATATATATATATATATATTTTATAAATCAAGTTCAAGTTTATTTTGAATATAATTTATCTGTAGCATTAAGGCGGACGCACGTAGGTGAAGCGTTTTCATTTAATCTTTAAGCTCTGCTATTCTTTATACACTTAATAAAAAAACCTGTTAGTACTTTTCCTGTTAAAACGTTTAATACAATACAATTACAGTCAATGAAGTTATGATGTCGATTGCATCTGTTACAAGTCAAACACAAATAAATTACAGCGATTGCAAATACGAACTTCGGACTATTCGCCTGCATGTTGTCATGCGTATTAGAAATATATCCAACCACAACATTAATAGCGTCTATTTTATTTCTCTACACGTCTACTGCTTGTCATATGTATAGATGTCATTGTTGTTATGCGTACTACAGGTATATCCAATAATAAGATTGATAGCGTCTGTTTTATTTTTCTACACATATCTACTGATTGTCACCCGTATAATTCAAGCAAAATTACGCATGGATAAAAATCAAACCAAATCAAATTCAAACACGCATAAAAATGTCCTTTTAGGCCAAGCGAAAATAATCTTATTTTAGGACCCATGAGGAAAATCATTTTGAAGTAAAGGGATTCCGTTTGATTCAAGTGAATCCCTTGTGATTTAATGGAAATCCTTTTGCTTCAAAATTTTTCTAAAAAAACAATTGCCACTACCCCCTTGTTGCACACCGTACGTTTTATGATAAGTGCACGAATAGGCCACTTATGCATATGAAAGGAATGGGAAATTCGAGGACTTTTCAAAGTAAAACAATATAGTATATTTCAAAGTAAAACAATATAGAAAATTTTGAAAATTTTGAAAATACTTATATAGACACACACACATCAATCGTACAGGCTACAGAGTGAGAAAAAAACTGCTCCTTTGGGAGGAAAAGACTTTTTCCGCCCAAGGGAGTAATTTTTTCCCGCTGCTAAGAAAAACTTGATTTTCCATTCATTTTACATGCATGGAAAGTGGCCTTTTTTGTGCACGTATCATGAAAAATGATTTTCCTCATAGGTCCTAAAATGAGATTATTTCCTCTTGGCCGAAAAGGACATTTTTATGCGTGAACATTCGTAACGCTTTACTTGCAGCCGCACGCAGCGAACTCGCCGGAACTGAGCAGGAAATTCGCCAAATTATCCATCAGCCTATGAGCATTGACCTTCATGAATTCGATGGCCTGTTGCTTGAGGGTGAGCGAGTTGTGTCTGTCGGCGATGACGAGCGTGTTGAGCACATTGTCGACCGTGAGGTTGTTGAAGATGGACCTCTCGCACATGAGCTTGAGATCGTTGAGCGCGTACTTGTCCGCAGCGGCGAGCAGACCAGGGGCGATCGTGTCGATCTCCTTGACGCAGCCCGTGTACAGGAAGCGTATCAGCTCCTCGAGCACCTCCTTCTCGATGTCGAGTATCCTTACCTCGCTCTGCTGCTTCTCCTTCATGTCGTGCTCGAACATAGCCGCGAAGACTCGGCTGCGAGCAGACAGCAGGGCCTTGTGTACCTCAAACCGATCGTCACCGACGAGCAAAGCCACGTCCGCGTAGATCTTGTTGCTGAGCATGTTGTCCAGGTCGCGGAGCAGGTTGAGCTCGGTGTCGATCGGCTCGGGTAGCTCGGGCTCCTCCATGGACGGCTGATTGATCATGTTGCCGGTAGCTACGCTCACGTCGCAGCTAACCTTGAGGGTATCATCGGACATGTAACCCGTGCGCTCGTCCAACAGGTGGCTGCGCTCGATGAGCTCGTGATAGCCCAGGGACTTCCACTGGGTGTAGCTGCGGATCTTGTGGGAGGCCAGGGTGTGCTTCTGACCGTCGGGCTTGATGATGGAGAAATCGAACTTGGCGCTGACCGGTGTATCGGTTGGCGAGACCAGCTGCAGGAAGAGGGAGAGGTGATTGCTGTCCTCCTCGTCGCAGCCGTGCGGGTACATTCGCAGACGCCACTGGTACTCCTTGTTCGCTCCCATCGTGAAGACCGACGACTTGACTTTCTTCGAAGATTCGATTGACAAAAAGCTGAAGTTGTGGATCGTCCATATGTAGCTGGTTCTGATCACCTCTACCTCTGTCAAGCTAGAGAGCTTCTTCGAGACGGTATCGCTAATATTCGACATCTTTTCTGCGAGCATACGTAAATTACGATATGAGTGTCGTTTTTATTGTTCGATCGACGATATTTCTAAATATTTTATAAAATCGCCAACGTAGTGTACGCGTAGAACAAAAAAAGAAAAAATTATGTACAAAATAAAACATACCTGTTAATCTAGCCCAAAAATTAGATCTTTTACTTTTGGGCATGGGAACTAGATTAGTCATTAGATGTAGATATGAGCGTCTAATAACAATAGCCGCGAGGACTTTTGTTTCTGTCTCGAGTCCGAAACAGACGAACGTAACACATACAACGCAATTTGAATATCCCAAACGTATGACTAATACTGTGTATTTGTCACAAATACACGACGCCCAATATTCCGAACGTCGGTCAAAGTGTACGTGCTCCGCTTGCCTGTCAGAAAGTTACTGACGCCTGAGCCCACCCTTGGATCTTCCGGATCCCCTCCCACCGTTTGGCACTATATACCCCAGAGCACACCCGCCTACGCTTTTTGGGTCTTTCGGAACGCCTTAGGTTAACACAGGTTTGAATTCCAGAATACCGGAAATTACGCTTTCCCCCTACAAAAACGCTCGGATAATAAAGACTGTAACCAATAATTTTTATTTAATCCGGGCCGTAACGCGAGTGTAGAAAATATGTTTGCTAGCTATCATGAAATTTTGTCAATAAATTTATTTAAACATTCAAAATATACTGAATACAGTTAATTCTTAAATAAACAAAGTTCAAAAATTTTTAAACGTTGCTCGTTTACGTTATTTATACTTATTTTGCATGACATTCAATAAGATCTGAAAGTCTGAACAGTGTGGAGTACTCGACGGGCCCGCCCACGGATCGTTTCCCCTGCAATTCTAGAATTTATCACGTTGACTATAAAAGTATATAATAGACGTCGTTGGATGTCGGATCCTGTCTACGGATCGTACCTGCAATATAACTTAGTATACATATATCTTCGCTTCTCACGTGGACAAGCACAATTTGGATTTACATCAGCGACTCGTTTTTGTCGTTTTCCTATCAAAAAAGTTTACTAAAAACATAAGAGTGAAAAAGTTGAGTTGTGCTAGTTTTCGTATTAGGGCGCCGATATATATAGGTATACGTTTTTTTGTTCAAGTTGTTGCAAGTTATTTTCTTCTGCTTTTTTTGAATAAGGATGAGGATTGCAGCATAGTAATGAATTCTATAAAACTTGCATGTTAAATACGAAATTCGCTGTCTGATGATTCTATTCTTTTATTTATACAAAAGAGAGATAGCGATAAATCTCAATTTGAACTTTGGTAGTATTGAATAGAAGTTGATGAGATATTGCTTTTGATGAACAAAAGTGATTGTGTGTCAGTTGTGCATAACAAAATGCAATGTGCTAGTTTTAGTATATGGAAAAACATTTTTTGCAATTCATTTTTGTCGTGCTTAAAAAATCTTAAATCACTCTTAATCGTGTACAGCAAATTTTTCCTACTATACTTTTTTTACTCATAACAGATATCATTATCTAGCAAAGTTATCAAAGCCTGAGACGCTACGTATGTAGTTTCCGCGAATGGTTGAAAAAAGCGTATGCATGATAATGCAGTACTGATTAGACAGTATGTATAAATTAATGCAATTATGTATATATATTACTGAAACGTTGCTGACGTTAATTTAACTGCTCTTCATTCGAGATTGCAAGAAATAAAATTGAAACTACCGTGATTGCTTATTATGCGTCAAGTCATCATTCGATCTGCTAACTACAACTACAAACCTTGAAAGAATGAATTTTTTGCATATGACACTGAGTGTATGCAATGCAAACGTTTCCGGTTATCTTACGCTGTCAAAAACACTGATGGTCATTTATATATTTACCAAACGCTCTGAAGGTGACTCAATCAGTGTACACAGTGAAAAAAGCACCCACACAAAATCGTTAAACGATTAACATTTATTTTATTATTATTATATATTTTATTCTACTTATTTATTATATTCTATTTTATCAATAGGGATATCGTACTCCTCAAGGTAGTCGACCAGCTCGGTCACGATCTCGTTCAGCCTGATGGCGTAGTCGTTATCCTGGTCATACAGTTCCATCACGTAGTGATTATTATTCCTCAAGGTAATCCTATTGTAGAGAAGTTCCGGCTCGTTCTTGTACTTTATCATTTCTTTCTTGCTCAGGAAGATTATCGGGTAGAACATGATGCCAGTGAACAGCGCGCTCAGTTTCACGTCCTCGTACTCCTCCAGCAGGTCCTCCAGGCTGGGCCGTTCAAGCTGAGGGTCGTTCTTCTCGAGAGCGTCGCACAGCTCCTCGTGGTAGGCCTCGATGGCTTTTCTCAGTTCCCGCTTCCTGATGCTCGAAATCGTGCTGAGGTAAATCAGGTTAGCGACGTCGTACATGCGGGGCGCGTAGCGAGTCATCTGGAAGTCGACGATGCTGGCTCGAGGCGGCTGGCTCTTGTCGAAGAGGTAGTTGTTGGGCCAGCAGTCGCCGTGGGAGACGACTGGGCTGAGCTTGCTCTGGTAGTCGTTCATGCGGTAGATCCTATCGTAGCCGCGCAGCAAACCTGGCAGGATGCGCCGACAGTCACGGCCCAGGCGTTGGGCCACCCGCACGGCCAAATCGACGAAGAGCAGAATCAGCTTGCTCTGCTGCATGAAGTCGTTGTAAATCTGCTCAACGCAAGCCTCGGGGTAGAGCTCCACCGGGGACTTTTCCAGCTTCGCCTGGGCCAGTAGGGAAGCTGCATGGAGCCGCGCCTGAGCTCTTAGAGCAGCCTGGAGGTGCTCGCCGTCGAAGATTTTGTCAGGAATCATGGCGAATTCGCGCTCGCGCATGTCTTCCAGCACGAGGACTTTGTCGCTGGCCAGGAAGCTCTTGGGACACCAGTCCTCGCCGACGAACGACTCGCGGAGCAGTGGCAGCAGCTTGTTGAAGTACTGGGCCTCTTGGTGGAAGATTCCGCGACCCTCGATGAACTTGGACTGCTCCTCCGAGGTAGCCTGGGGCACGGCCTTGACGAACAAGCGAAGGGTCTCGGGATCGACGCTCTTGTTACGCCGAACGGTGATTTGAAGCTCGTGGTGCTCGCCCAGGAAGCCCAGCTTGATTTGCGAGTACGGGATCAGTCGGTGGCCCTCGACCTCGACCTTCTCGCCGTCGAAGGCTCGCTTTGCCACGGTGACGATTTCCTCGTGAGTGAACATTTTGTGTTATGCACTTGCAGCAGGAAACCGAAAGATCAAATTGTATATTAATAGAGACTGAGTGGAGCAGTGAGCAGGTACTCGCTTAAGGCTCTTGTGAACGACTGATTCGAAGAGCAAAACGCCAGAGGCTTATAAGGAGCGCGTTGTGATAAACTTGTCGGCGCACACACGCTCTGTAGTCAATGAGCAGGATTAGATTTGCGCTTGTGTTTACTCGTGCGATTGTAGAAAAAAATCGCTTGCTGCTCGTGACTCGACCAGAGATTCAATTGTGTACTTATCTATTAGATATTGTGTGCTTATGCGGCGATCCTTTTCTTTCTATGTAATGTGTAATTAGGTCCACTGACGAGTGCGATAATATTTGTTATGCGTGTTAGTATGCATTTGTAGTTTCGTATTACTGTCTTTTATACATAAGATACTTTGCTACAACTGACTATGTATATGTGTCTGAAAAAATCATTATGCTGATAAGAGACATTGTTGACTTACGGATTTTATTTGCAATTATCACTATTGTTGCTAAAGTACGTAGCCTCGCGAAATTCATTAGAATTCTAGATATTTGATTCAGTTATATATTTGAAGTTTTTTCACCAAGTATGAAAATAAGTTACAAAAACAAATGGTCTTTTAATCGATGATTTTCTGGGGTTCTATACAAAAGACCTCGGAAAAGACAATGCAGTTTATACCAACTCAACTTCGATGTATCAGAAAGTAAACTGTTCTATTAGACAACCAAACTGAAATGACGAATAAGTGTATCCTCTGATTGCGTTCAATATTTCGTACTAATAATTATATCAGCACTTGTGCATTGCATTTGGTACATCTGCAGATACGCGATGCACTTTTGTCAGCTAGAGGCAGTCTATCTCAGTTTCCATTCAATATTATACCAAGGTTTGAATCGAGATTTATCGTTATCTTTTTTTACAGATAAAAAACCGCTGCCAATTCATTGGCACGTAGCTTCCTCCAACTAAATTTATAGGTCCAATAAATAAAATATTGTTTTAATATATAGTATATCTGCCTGCAGCTAACGTATGAGGCGGTTTTTGATACATAATTTAATATATAAGTTTTTTTTATTATAAAATACGAACACTGTCGTCAATTTTTAACAGGAATTTATAGGGTGTATATATATATATATATATATATATATATATATATATAGTCAGAGCAAAATCAAATTTTTATTAATTTCATTTACTTTTTTCAGTTTTATTTTGGCTCTTATTTGAAAACTATCATACGTAGAGAGCTGAAATTTAACAACTTAATTTGTATTGGCATGTTGAAACAGTCTATTAAGTTGAATTCATTCTAGCTGATATGAATTCAACTTTTATGTATAGACCCACCTGTATTTTTGCCGCCAAAGCCATAGGGTTCAGGGTACAAAGCCAAACCAAGACTGTTAAATGAAAACTGAGATGACAGGCTGTTTCTAAATAATTTAACAAGTCTTAATGCCAAAGAACAGACACCAAACTTCAATATTACGGATTTAGCATGATTATGAGAGATTGGTGGTTGACAGTGACTGCGTTCTGTGAAATGCTCACTTTCTTTCGCATTCTTAAAATACTAAAAACTAATAAGATTAGTTATTAAAAAGTAAATCCATCGATACCCTTCCTACTAGAATGTAGTATATAATAAATTATAGCAAATTCAACAAATTCAATAATTAATTGAATTAATAAGAATAAGGAACGACAACGTAAGACGAAGTAAACACGAAAAAATAGTTAAACTCAAAGGAGAATCAATTAAGAAAATCAATAATAGTAAAATCACGTAAAATAATAAAGATAAAATAGAACACCGAGATGTATGCACACACCACGACTCTACGGCAAGAGGCGAAGCGAAGCACACCGATACGCACGCACACACCACGCCACTGCGGCAAGAGACCAAGCATAGCATACCGATACGCACGTACACATTACGACTCAACGGCAGGAGACTAAGCAGAACACACCGATACTAATACCGAGCCACTACAAAATATAACGAATACAGCACAGCACAAGCAGAAGAGAAAAAACAAGAAGCCTACGGTACATCGTGGACCGCGCAGACCCGAAAGCGATGCACGTGCAATGAAGAGAGGCCGTGGAACACGCAACGCTATCGGCAAGTGACACATAAGTCACGCGCGCTAGAAGCTCGAAGAGCCACCAAAGAGGACCCGGCGCAAGCCGCCTCAAAATACACAGAGGAAGCTTCTAGGAGTTTGCAGATAAGGAAGGTAAATCAGAGGCGAGTTTGACAGGAGAAGAGCACGAGGGGACTCGATGTACTAGAGGAGAGTGGTTTTCTGATTGGCCCTCTCTGCAACGTCACATGCGTAAAAAGCTCCATATAAGGCAAGAAGCTGCATCTAGGCCTTCTAATTGGCCAAACACCAACCCCGCCGAAGAGACGAAAATCGGAGATCGCCTCTCCTACGAGAGTATAAAAGAGCCCAGCAACAGATCCGCATGGGTCAGTCTGCTTCAAAGATCGTTGCCACGCGAAAGCTCTGCCCGAGCCCGGTCCGGTATAACATCTTGGAACTTAGAATATTTTCGACCGATCGTAACTGTAAAGACAGTGTAAAGACTTATAAAATTTCCGACGGGTCAAAAACTTTGAAAATTTCGAATCGGTACAAAGACTTACAAAAATTCGAATCGGTGCAAAGACTTAGAAAAATTAAAACCAGTGTAAAAACTTAGGATATTTCGGCTAGGGAGACAACTTGAACATTCAGATTATTAAATCATTTTACTTGCCATTGTGCATTTATCGAAATTACGTTGTGGTTCATTATTTTTAAAATAATCAGGAAATCTAGCCAGTTGCGAGCGAGCGTTATTAAAATCTTGTGGCAATCGAATAAACTGTATATCATTTTAAATCGCGAATGAATCATTAATCCGAAAGCTCCTGATCTCTGTCGCCCCGTTCAAATCGAGACCATCCGCTTCGGAAGCCGAATCCTGGAGCTGCTGAGAGGACGTACTGGGAGCAGAGCAGGCCCATTGCAGATATAAAGAAAAAGGTAAGTGAAGTTAATTAAATAAGCTGCATGCCTCTATCGCGCGTTTCTCTCTTTCTCTCTCATAATTAGAGTCCCCATTAACCCCTCATTCGTGATAACTACATTACGATTAAAGTAACGTCCATACAACCCTTTCTCAGAAAGAACGGACTCTGCGATAGAGAGTTTAATTAAAATCAGTGCGTGCAACGAAACAGTGCGGGTTCGAAAGATTTTTCCTGTGGTTACTGGAGGCCGTTCTATAAAATAGATCGCGAAGGTAGCAGGTTTGCCCTCTCAAGCTTTGTCCTCGTCCGTGCTTATGAAAGCGAAATAACCCGTAGAGTTACTGTCCGACGACAGCTTTCAATAGATTAGGACATAACAGTTCGCATACTGATGAGATTTCAAATACCTGTGCAAACCTCATCATTGGTGACTTTGAGCATCGATGGCACTTTTCACACAGTAATTGCACTTGAACAACACAAAGTCAGTCAGTACAGCATGCTTGTACATACTGTCATATGGGGAAATCTACAGAAAATATGCAGTTAGAGTGCTCGAAAATCCGAACAAAAAAATTCGATGCTACATCGCCGCTACCACACTTTTCTTATCCTTTGAGGTCTATAGAACACTGAAAAGGCGATGATCCTGCGATATCGACCTCGGCACAATGATTTCTGGGCGATTTAATTTTTTTTCGTGAAATTTTCGTCGTAAAAATTCATGAATAGTAGCCATTGTTCAACGGCATGTACTCAAGCTCTGGGGGTGCAAACGGTAAATGCGTATTTATAGGATCAAAGTATGAGATAAAATCTTCAATTTTAGCCCTGGTGAGTTAAAAATAGTTGCTTACATTCAAAGTTGTCTTGGTCTGAAAATAGCGAAAAATCGAAATTTTTCATAAAAAACACAAGGTAATTCTTTTATTTTAAAATCCTAATAACTTTTTACTCGGGCGGTTGTAGTCACCCATCCGGGGCTTAAATTGAAGCTCCTTTCTTGTACTTTGATTTTACCAAATTAGATTAACATTTTATTTGTTGATTAGCTATATGTATGCTTATGAATTTCTTATGGAAATATGCTTATGGCTATCAGAGGCCCTTTTTCGACCTTTTTGATTGTCATATATATAGCTATTCAACAAAGAGGGGTCTAATCTAAATTTTCAAAACCAAAGAACAAGATAAGATGTTCAATTTAAGCCCTGGACGATTAACAATGACAGCCCGAGTCAAAAGTTAGCAGAATTTTAAAAATCGCAAAATCGCCGGTTTTCGTGAAAAATCAAAATATTTTTGATTTTTTTCATTTTTTAAACGTAGACAACTTTTTACCCAAGCAACCATTTTTAACCTACCAAGGCTAAAGTAAAGATCTTTTTCAGCATTTTGATTCTGGTAGAGGCATTTTCAGTTTGCGCCTCCCAGGCATCGAGTACATGCCGTCGAACTATGGCTATGATGGGTCAAAGTAGGGTTTTAATTTTAAAAAAATCGTTAAAATTTGAATGAACAGGGAAAAAGTTGTCGGCGTTTGTATGAACTTTGTAACGGTCACTTACCTTAAAAAAATTACCTTGTGTTTATGAAAAATTTCGATTTTTCGCTATTTTCAGACCAAGACAACTTTGAATGTAAGCAACTATTTTTAACTCACCAGGGCTAAAATTGAAGATTTTATCTCATATTTTGATCCTATACATACGCATTTACCGTTTGCACCCCCAGAGCTTGAGTACATGCCGTTGAACAATGGCTACTTTTCATGAATTTTTACGACGAAAATTTCATGAAAAAAAATTAAATCGCCCAGAAATCATTGTGCCGAGGTCGATATCGCAGGATCATTGCCTTTTCGGTGTTCTATAGACCTCAAAGGATAAGAAAAGTGTGGTAGTGGCGATGTAGCATCGAATTTTTTTGTTCGGATTTTCGAGCACTCTAACTGCATATTTTCTATAGATTTTCCTATATATGATAATATGCATGTGTAGGGTTAGGTTTTCACTCTTAATGGGCACTTTTTGAAATTCATATTTTTCCTTTAAAATCATTTTATATGAATTAAGAGGCTAAATATTCATCATTCAACATTGACTGAAACTGTGAAAACTGTAGTTCTGTCTGCTATGCTATTCTGCTGTATAACATAGCAGACAGCCTCTACAATACTTCTAGCTATGCCTGGCCTAAACCGTACGCGCATGCGCTAAAAATTAAGTGAACTTCTGCTACTCGGTTTTCAGCGTAGAAACTACGCATAATTCTCGACGTATTCTGGGTTTCATTTCTACCGAGTAGCTAGGGAACGGGCCAGAACTTATCGTCCATTTGCTACCAGGGTGATATTTTACGAACCATAGGGGTTTGAAAGCTGTGCAAAAAACTTAGCCAATACACATAAAATATCTACTTTATCCTGAAATCTCAAGTGCAGTAAGGCCTTTTTGCGTCCATAATCGAGGCACAAAAAAATCATTTTTTTTTTCAGTTTTCGAATTATTACTGAAAAAATAAGTGGTCAAATAACTTGAAATTTTAATGGGATATAGTTGGACACGTGACCCATTAACATAATTTTTCCGCGATGTTATGATGTTTAGTTTCGGAGATATGAATTTAAAAAAAATCACCTTTTTCATTTTATCTGGCCAACAAAGCGGTCGATCCCGAGCACCAAACGAGGTGAAGTAGATAATTTTATTTTCTTTCAAATGTTTTATAGCTGAATTGTTTGTAACAATGGGATGATTGAAAAAAACGCAAAATAGTGTTTTTAAAAATCAAAAAATGGCCATAAAAAAATATAGTTCAGAAACAATTTCCCGTCATAAGTAGCACAACTCATTTGACGCAAGCTAGACTAGCGAAATTTTCCGTAAAGACTAGCACAACTCAAACTTTAAACAACGAATTTCTATAAAAATTTCCCGATTTTTGGGAAACTGTCCCGAATGAACAGTTTTAAATATTCACAATTTACAACTCTTTACTGAATTTAAAATTGTTTTCACAAATACAATAATTTTTTACGAACATTTTTTAAAATTATTTACCTTTTTAGAAACCTTCTGAAATTTCCGAAACCTTTTAAAACTTTGAGGTTTGTCTGTCTTTGTCCAAGGTTTTCATGAACTTAACCAACAAAATAACCCAATAAAAACGCAAAATACTCACGTTTTAATATAAAGTCGCGACTTGTGCTAGTTTTCGTTTGAAAATTTGAACTGTGCTAATCTTCGTACGGAGCGACGATTTAATATTCGAACTTATTCGAAAGCTAGACAAATAAATACAAAAAGTCATTGTTGAACTAATTATATACAAATGCGATCAGTTATGTAACCATCAGGGCATGCGTTTAAAAAGTTGTTTCTCCATATAATTTTTTTTTTCTAAATTGATATTATGATATAGCAGTCTGATCGAACGGCGAAGTAAAATTTTGAAATAGGGCTGGCGCTTATTTGGCTTCTACAGAACTATCAAAGGCATATTAATATGGTGCTCGTGTGTCTCCATCAGCGTTATATGACCAAAGTGATAATCCAAACTTTGTACAGTGTTTCTGATAATCATACAAAATTTTTCCATTCGTGTGCCATCAGCTTCAATCATTACCAAAAAGCAACTCCGATATGACGAATCTGCATACATCTCCATACAATTGTATCTCTCCATACAGCTTCAAAGGTCTTCGTAGGTCTTCGCTGCTACCCGATTCCCGCAGCGCGTCTTCTCTCAAAATCCGATAAATTAAAGCCGTGTGTAACTCGACTAAGATGAACACAAGAAGACACGCACGCTGCGCTGCAAATGATCCGCGACAATCATGTTCCAAGCCCGCGCTTGAGAACAAAGACTTCGCGAGACAAGACAAGGAGCACAACAGCAGCAGCAGCCGACGTCGCGGTGCAAACTGCATGATGTATAGTTTGGCTTTCCTGCGCGCGCGCGTCTCTCACTTTTGAACCCTCTGCTTTCTCTCTCGACTATCTGCCACGCACTTTGGCCCTCGATTCTAACGCCGCGCGCGAAGCCTCGTCCAACTTTGCCAAGTGTAAACGGAGAGATGCTTCAAGCTCCTTTCATTCTTCCTCTTGCTCCATTTCACGTCTCTCACTTTCCCTCTGTGTTCGCGCACGCGAATGCGCGCGGGCGCGCGCGTGTGTGTGTGTGATGCCTTTATGTCCTCAGAGACTGTGTATGGGCTAGTTCTCCAGGCTTCTATTTCCTCGTGCTATCGATCTTCTTTCTTCTTCGACGAACCGTTGACACTTCTTTGCGTATACTCGAGAAGTGTCAGCTTACATTAGCCAATATCTAATATCGATGGCTATACGAAGCTATATATTTTTCACTTCGTGCGAGCAACTTTTTTACGCCACGAAATTTCGCCTGGGTATACTCAGGGACATCGGGAGCTGAAGAGATGCAGTGCTTTGAGCTTTTTGCCCCTTTGCTCGAGTACCAAAACTTGAAGATCACACGACCATTCCCGCGGCGCGATCTTCATGAAAACCTAAGTGGCTCTTCACGAGAATACGTCAACTGCGGGGCTACGTGCAAATGGTCTGCACGTGTGCATAGGAGATCGTCAGCTTCAATTACCTAATTACCGCGGCCTTTATTGGTTTATAAGATTAAGATTCTAGATATCTGCGCAAAGCGGCGTGAGATGAAAATTCTCGCTTTGACGCTGCCGTGCAATATGCTCGCTATAGAAGTGAATGAATTTAAAAGTGGGCGTGGAATAAGTTTTTAATGCGTCTTGGATGGAATTTCGAAGGGACGTCGGAGATGCCGTTAATATAGTACGTGCGGCTCTGGATCTCAATAGCGCGGGCCACATTAGAAGGAAAAAAGCGCAAAGCAACTTCCCATTAACGTCGAATCGACGGTCACGTTCTTAAACTGAACGATAATGCTATCGACATACCGTAACTGCGTTTAATGCTCGGCGAGAATTGTGTAAAAAGGTGAAGAAAGTGGTACTGAGCCACGATTGACTCGGTTAAATTTTCGGGTTGTAAATGTAATGAAAAACTGTTTATCGATTTCTAACAAAATTACGTTCTATTTTTAAAAGAAAAATAACTCTCTGGCTAGATTACTGTCAGAAGTTTCAGCACTTGAACGTCAATTTTTCTGAATCGCATTCTACCGCGTCACTGAGTAGGAACTTAATAACGCATGTCAACTTTGGTGTTATTGCAACGTCAGCCATCCGAATGGAGATGTTATCGACATTTCATATATTATCTCTCGGACATCGTTGCAATCGGCTCGAATTAACTTCAGAGCATCGATCGCACCGTCTAATTACTCGTACAACGAGTTCTCATTAGCACTCGACGTCTTTCCGATTTCGTCATTTCATCGAGAGCCAACTGAAAATAAACACCTTCGGTGCAGGCACCGATTTAAAAATACACTTCCATAAAAAATCAATTCGTACTCGCGAACAATCGACGACGATTCCCTGCTCGCTATAGAATATTTACCCGAGGCCGTCGGGAGACTCGCGCGAGTGCCGTCAAGCCCCGACGCCTCGTCTTTCCCGGAAGTGCATATACGCGCGCTCGTACGCACGCGGTACACTAATGTCAAAGCCGCTGCCGCCGCTCTGACTCTCTAGCAGTGATAGAGCAGCAGCGCGCAAGCTTTCTCTCTCTCTCTCTCTCGGCAGCAGCTCCTCCACGAAGTTCGAGCTTTGCGCAGAGCAGAGCAGATAGAGTAGTGGGGGAGGCGCGCGCGGGGGTTGTCGGAGCGCAGCCGCCGAGTAGGGGTCGCGGTACGCTCAGTCTGACCCGCACGGCCGTACCCACTGCTTCGCTCGTAGCCACGCAGCAGTAACGGACGCGCGAGACCACGTTTTCCCGCGAGTCTTGGGACACTGCAAGCTCTCCCGAGTGCGCGCTGGTGAAAGTGTCGAGAGGCCACGGCGAGAGTGAGAAGATTTAGAGAACAAGACGAGCGAGAGAGATGTCCACTGCGTCGGTATCAGCCTGCTAGAGCCTCGAGCCGTCCTCTGTGTTGTTGGCCAAGGAAGAGAAAATCTCGAGCATTATAAAAGCTCGCGGGTACGTTGGCGACGCCTTGCCGGCCCGGACTGCATCGGCAGCGAGGCGCGCGAGCTGCGGCCGTCGCCGGCGCCGCGGACGTCGGCCTGCTGCAGCCGGCAGAACAGTGAGTGGCCGAAGGGCCCGTGGCGGCCGCGAGGCCGCCGTCCTCGCAGCCGCTGCAGCTGCCGTTAGGATGGACGTGGTCGGCGAAGAGGAACCGATGACCATCCAGACAGATTGCATGTCCGGTCAGCAGCAGCAACAGCAACACGCTGCCAATTCACATCAGCACGGCTACGCCGGCTCCTACGGCAAGCACGGTGTGTGTCGGATGCAAGGTGTGTGCAGCTGCTCTATCATTCCGTATCACTTTTTGTCTCCGACGCTTATATGTCTTGCAATAAAAAACCACGCGTCCAATGCTGCGGATTAGTCTTTTTTCGCAATCAGCATGTAACGCGAGTTGCCCCCAGATCTCTGTTTGCAAAACGATTTAGAGACCATTGTGCGGCCAAAGGTTGCGCTGGTTATTTTTGCACTAATCGTAACAGCTTGGCGACTGATTGATCGATAAGCTGGCGTATTTGTTTACGAAATTAGGCATAGATATAATATGCATCGCAGCGTTACTCTCAATGCGCATCGAGAGCCACAGATACATTTCGATGAGGAACATAAATTCTATCGCCTCTTGTGGGTTCGCGAAATAACGGGATCCAGATTCGGGTTTGGATGACGAAAAAAAATTTTTTTTTACCCTGTTTTCGACCTAGTCGATAAGTAATGTGGTCTACTAAAAAGGCATTCAATAGTTTTCCGCGTAACGCTGTTATTCTAACATGGTAACGAGTTATTGTTTCAACGTATAATGTTTCCCTCTTTTCTAACAGTTTACAACTAATTACTGCCAACATAATAATAGCTGTAAAGGGTTGAAGTTAGTTCAAAATTCTTTCAGCAGAGTCGATGTTACTAGACAGCGCAATTTCCAAAACTATTTTCGAAACAAAGTGGAACTACATATCGAAAATTTAAAATCACGTGATAAACTTTGAAGCATTTTGTAAACTACCTCGATTTCAATATCATGCCCGCGGTATATGATTTTATTGAGACGAGATAAGCATATAGCGTCCGGCCTGCGCTAATTCTATTTCTATGCTTTTCCCGCATATGTTCCGCTGAGCTTGGAGCTTTGCCGCATATCCTCCTCTTCAGAAAGGTATACCAATATAGAAACTGAATCTGCATAATTTTGTATGCATAAGAATATTTTGATACTAGTCTCGTTCTCCATTTGCAGTTTCGAGAATTTCAAATATCTTGATTTTTCTCTCGAATTTAGTTCAGAAAAGTGTTGAATACGCGCGTGGAATACATCATTTTTTTCTGAATCGAAATAAATCTAAACAATCAGACTTTGAATAAAAGTATTTATATTTTTTCAAAAAAAGCTATCCAAAATCAAATAAACTTTCACGCAATTTTATTTGTAACCGAATAATGCTGTTTTCCCGCGCAGTTTACAAAAATACGCTACTAGCCCGGAAAAGAGACGCAGAGTTCAGTCGAGCAACAATATTAGGAAAATTAAAATACTTTGTTTTTATTTGTAGAGACGTAGATTCCAAATTAAATTCGCAGTCCAGGTACATGTTTAGCTCACTTTTGTTATCTCTGATAAATACCCCTGCTTCTATGTGATAGTTTATTAAGAAATTTACCCCAATTACCAATTTAAGTGCATTAGCAATATGAAACCACACAATATCAACAAAATCATGCAGCGCGAAACGGAATGCATTTTTCGCCGTCTTCGAAGCTCGTCGCGGAACATAAGTTAAACCATGATTTAGAGAGCATTCTACCGTGTACAGCAATATTCGATTGCTCTGTGGGTCTCGGATTATATGCATCGCAGTGGGTCGATCGTTTTTGCCCATCTTTATAGGGCTTGTTCGCGACCTCTGTTTTTCCTTTTATTTTTCGGTCGGAACAGTTATAACGATTCGCCGGCTGGGATAAAGTACATGCATCATACCTTGCTTATGTGTTTAATCTTCTATGTTTGTGTAATGGCCGGAGTTTTACTCGTACTTGACGTGTTTATCGGTTTAGTTGGGAAATTCAAATACAAAGTTTTACCAAAACAATGGAGTTTTTGGGTTCAAATATTTACTTCGACTTGCAATACGCTAAAAGAGATTAATTTTTAAGCTACGCTTGTACAGCACACTTTCAATAGTGTGAATATTACATTACATTCGCATGCACGAAGGATCTGCATTACATCATTTACGTTCTCTAATTTTTTTTTTCAATTAGAAAATAGAGTTACAATGGAGTGTCGTTCGCGTAAGTGATGATAAAAAGAACATTATTATCATCGTTGAACTTTTCGAAAAAAGAAACAAGAGAACGTCGAAATTCTTTACATGGACGGTGAAAGGGAATAAGTTTCTGTGACATTACCAATCGCTGCGTTTGTCAGCAAGTCTGGTGAATATTTATGCGTGTACTTTTGACTAGGGACCCGTTTACACAGCCATCGGAAAACATTCTCAGCACGGTTCCCAAAAACTGTTGGATATTTATGTGAACGATTTTTCTAAAAAAAAATATATAAATATACAATTTATTTTATCGTTGTTCAATAGGCTCTCGATTTTATAAATTAACTTGAACGTTAATTTCGCTAATCACTTTTTCGCCCTTTAAATTGCATTATATTTGTTGCTCCTTAAAGTTCATCCACTTTAATGGTATACTATTCCAAAGTTTTAGCATCGCGACTCCAAGACTCGTGGAAGCAGAAAAGTGGAATTTTAAGAAATTGAATTTTCATGTTTTTAATGCATAATGCATTTTTCCTCGATATTTGAATGTATAATGTTATCAAACAAATAAAACAGTTTGAAAGAATACGTATAACGCTTCTTGAGAAGAATCACCGCGTCAGCCTTATTCTTTTCACTTCTCAACGCCGCTGTCCCTTAAATATGCATCCGTCGCTTTAAAATCACAATAAGGTGAAGTCTATAAAGTCGTACTCAAACTTTTTTTCAATTACAATAAATCAGGCCGTAATCGCATACGTAATACTACTTTGAGATTGTTTTAAGTGAAACTTTTCCAGAAAATGAATCGCAAATCTGTTTCATACGTACAACGCAGACGCCTCTGGGTAAACAAATGCGCGAGGAAATGGATCCAATACAATAATTCCAGGCATAATTAATAAGAGGACGTGTGTGCAGTGTAGCGAATTTTGACAGTCTAGCCGTTAGTCTTGGCTTATGAAACGAGAGAAAGCATGGCCAGTAAATTCTGCGTTTAATTAAGACGGTCTATGAATAAACGCGTAGTTTATCAAATGTTTAACGGATATTCTGGCGAGTCGACGCGGGCGCGCTTGATTTGAGCCAAAGGGGCGCGAAATTTACGAGCGGCAATAATTGTCAACGACGATCGAATGTTTATTTAGTATATATATATATATATATATATATATATATATATATATATATATATGTAAAAATGATTTGTACAGAGTTGCGGGAAATTCATGGCACGCTGCGACTGAATAAATCGGCTCTGCGCGAGTGTCTTTTATGAGCAGCCGGTGCAGCACGTATTTATGTATAATATTGAATTAGAAACTATAATAAATCTTGACTTAATGGGTCGTCGCGCTTTGATTAATAACCGCGTATTATCGAATTAGCTATTATATTTTCGTTCTATAAACAGAGTCATCAGCTGCGTACACAATATACGAATTATAATAGCCGTGCATATAGCGAAAAACGTACACACTACCTGTTACACCGTAGTATCGCGCGGTGTACACATTCGCGTATATAAATACATCATCCGCAGCACGGCCGCGAAAACAGTTAATTAACCCCTTAATCATGTAGACAAGCTTGGCGAAAAACTCCCTCCCACATTTAGCCCAGCGCGAAGAATATAGCGATATACATACCAACCGCACACGACTGTCGCAAATACTCTCCTTCGCTCGTAGCGCCGCTACTGCAGATATATTAGCCACGTATACACGGACATACACACACAATAGCCAGTAGTCGGGTGGTTTTCGCCGTTGAGCTATAGCGGGAATCGAAAGTACCAGGCGGCGTGTGTCCGTATGACAAAAAGTGGGCGGATAGTTGGGCAAGGAGGATTTAGTGCTTTAATAAAGCTCCCGAACTTGGATACAGGACGATAATTCTTTTCTCTCTCTCTCTCTCTCTCTCTCTCTCTCTCTCCTTCCCTTCCTCGCTCTTTCCATCCGACAACTATGCGCGCGTTCGGGAGCCTCACTCGAATTACACGCGCGGCTCTCTTTTTCGGCCTCCGCCGCGACGCGCGAGAGCGATCTCGCAAATTAAAGTGCGATTAATAATTCTTCTCAATTCGCCGGTGCAGCTGTGAGAGAGCTGTGTACAAGCGCGCGCGAGAGCTGTGTACCAGCTCGCGATGCACCCGGATTAATTTGCAGATGCTGCTACTCCACTTTTCCTCTGTATCTGTGAGCGTAGGTGGGTGCTGGCTTTTTTTTACATAAAACGAATTCTCCCGAGCTCTTACACCTGATTTATCACAGGATTTGTATCGCGTTACACACACACAGTGCCGTCGTCGTGCCGTCTTTAATCCTCTCAGTCCTGTTTTCCTGTGCTAAATGTAGATACTTAACGGCGAGTGTGTTTGTGTTCAGCATTCAGCCGATGAAATAATTCATATTCTCCTGCAGTTCTCGACGCTTCACTCATCTTCTGCGTCTTTATTTTCTTTTTATGCTCGATTTTACGAGGCGTTTCTTTCTCGCGACGAGGCCTGATGATCACGGGAGCGAGGGACGGCATGTACTTTTTTTCTTTTGAAGAGCGAGCCGAGAGGGGAGTGAAATGATTCTTTTCTTCGCATTTCTGGTTCGTCGAGAAGCATTTTTTATTTTTAACGGTGGGTTAAGAATCAACAATTAATTGCTCTCAGACATGGTGTTGCGCGTTAATGAGTTTTTGAAAGATATTGAATGGAAGTGAAAGCGGGGGCTGTGTTAGCCTCATTAAAAATTGTAATGTTCTCTTTTCAGGATTATAATATGCGCAGGATGCGAATAGCTCAATTTTAAACGGTCGTTATAACGTTCTTTACAACTCATCCTTTTTTAATAAATAAAGTATTAGCTTATAGCTGAATACTTTCATAAAAAAATATTACGTGAATCAAGTAAATAAGACGTAATCATTTCCAAACAAATTTTCTCTCGTCAGAACTAATCGATTCTCGCCGACAAGCATCTCACGACTTTTCTGATTATGAAAACTAAAGGTTTCGAGTTACCCGTGGTTGAACATCGGTGCAAAGCCGTGTGCCATTGCTGCCTCGGTCACTAGGCTCGATTAATCTGTCAGTCCTTCTAGATTTCGCTCTGCAGCCATATACGCGCGCCATTCGCATGCACGTGTGCATACTCGGGCGCGGCGTGCCGACGTGGTCTGTGATGCGGAGCCGCCGACGACGATGAGCCCGGAGAAAGGGAGAAACGGAGCCAAGACGCGCGCACGTGTGCTTTTCCGAAACGTATATCGCTTTGATTACACGGAAAAAAATGGTTAGTAACAGTAACAAACCGCTTGGCAAAATACGCACCAACTATTTTTTTGGTTAACCTTACCAAGTACTTGGTAAGTATAATAACATAATTGGTAAGTTGCCTGCTTTTTTGGTAACATTTATCAAGTTATTGGTTATGTTAACCAAAAAAATAGTTGGTGCGTATTTTGCCAAGCGGTTTGTTGCCGTTACCAACCATTTTTTTCCGTGTACGCCATTCAAAGAATCTTGTGGAATCGCTGGTCTCCAGATGAACGCCGGAACGAAATATAGGGGGGAAACAGTAATCGAGGTGGGGTGCGAAGGTTTCTGGTTTTTGGTTTTGATGAAATTGAAAAGCAATCGATTTATTGAAAATTGTGCGTATTGACGATGTTTGCCATATGAGTGATTGTATAGAGACACGTATTTTTCATTTGATTACAATTTCGGATACCCTTTAGGTACCTTCTGGATATTCGTTTCATCCTGAAGCGTATCGCACATTCTGAAACAAAAAAAAAAAATTGAATCGCGCATACAAGCCACTCACTGATATAGAAACATATGCCTGGACGGCCCGAAATTTTGCACCGTCGAATTAAACCCGACAGATGTTTTTATCGTCGGTCGTACCATAAACTCCTTCCTGCATGTATAATACATTCTCGTCCCCGCACATAAACGATAATCTGCTTAGAAATATGACTACACTCTATGATCCTACATTAACATAATGCGAGGCAAACCGAGGCAAATTTCAATACCAGAGTAATAACCAGAGTCAAATTAAGGAAAAAAAATCTTTACAAGATAGAGATCTTTACATAGAGTTCGCGCAGACAAATCAATTTACAACGTTCGAGATCATCCAGCGAAAAAAATCTCTCGCGTCGGACTTGCAAATTACGTGTTAGCACAGCAGCAGCACAGAAAACCTAGTGTCACGAGCAGCCGGGAGCAGTTCAACTCCCAGACGCGCAGTCTGCGATAATTTCCTCATGCATATTGACAAACAAATCAGGCCTCCGGAGCGTCGTCGCGGCGGCGAGGGAACGAACCTCCGGAAAAATAGGAGGGCCAAAGGGGACTCAAATTTAATTACACACCATGCACTGTATATATGTATGCATACAGTCGATCTACTAGCGAGTAAATGCAAAGCCAGTTCCCTCTATGTATGCATATTCACTCGCAGAGCACATTGCCAATTTCACGCCACCATCGATCAACCCATACGTATAACACCGGCTGATTCCGCGAGGGAGTTTTCGCGCGCGAAAAAGAAAATTTGAATCTCTCGCGCCGCCGCCGTCGGCGCATCATCGGAGATCGATGCTTGCGCGCCTCGTTGAACTGTCAGCGCCACTGTGCAGCACAGCAACGCGAGCCATATATATATATATATATATATATATATATATATATATATATATTTAGAGAGAGAGAGAGAGAGAGAGAGAGAGAGAGAGAGAGCGAGCCGCATTTCTGAATTCAAAAGCGATCAATCATCTGCGAGCGGCCAGTCTCTGTGTGTGTGATGGCTATGGATACAGAGCGTGTATATACTTCCTGATTCGCCTGCAGCCGGAAAACGTCTCTGTTTTCTCTTTCCAGCTCTGCGGATTTATCTCTCGATATTTCTGTTTTCTTCTCGCCGATTTTATCTCTTTCTCTCCCTCGTGTGTGCAGTAGATACAGTTCCGCGAGAGATCGTTTGCAAAATAAATTACTCCCGCGCAGCGTCGCTAGATAAACGTGATTAATCTAGAAGAGAACGAGAGAGAAAAGAACATCGTCATTGAGAGATATTATATGGTATACGCGTGTGTTGGCACGGCTTCGCCTCTGGCGAGGCGGTTCGAAAAGATTGACGATAATTCGATATAATCGAGCGCAATATCGCGGATAAAAATGACAGTTATATTGTGATGTTTCGGATACAGACTGAATGTACGATTTCATAGTCTAACGGTAGACTCTAGGTTTTATTTGTTCTGTAAATTATAGAAGATAATCGTACACGTCGGCAATCAGATTTTCCTTAGCGCAATATGGAAACAATAAGCGACTACAAGCAATCTCGGCAATTAAGCACAAGTAAAAGCCGTATTGGCGACAGGGCTGATGCGGTACAGACAGTCGTGTCTCATGATCCACTCCAAACAGTCGTCGCCGCCAAACTCGCATATAGACATCTAACTCTGTCTCTTTGATGCTATACAGATTTAATCCAAGCGTCCCTTTCCCTCCTCTTTGCCTATAGATCAAACATCTTCAAAGTTCCTCCGCCCAGACAAAGATATAACGGGCTTCGACGCTAAAACGCCGATAATGAGATGCAGTATTTAAAAGTTGCAGTTTCTCCGAATCATCAAAGGGTATGTCGAGAGACAGAAATTGCATTTTGCTTTTGATTCGGTTATTATTACGTCGCCCAAAATATAGCTCGGTCTGAAAGCCGCACAGTGCGAACACATAGCAATTAAAAGTTGTATCTCATTTTTCCGGCATAAATTTTTTGGTGCTTCTCGAAACCGTTTAACGAGAGTCCAATCGGGAGTGCGAGCAGAAAAAAATCGGGTAGTCATTTTTTCGCTGAGGAAACGAACGCGAGGTTTCCTGATTAAGTGAACGTTTCAAATTGAACCTTCGTTATCCGTACATTTCGAATCCGAAAGATTTCAATCCGAGATTAAGATTCCGAATCGCTCAGTAGTTTATATTGTGCACACGTCGAAGAAAAATTCCCAAAAGAAGATTTGATTTCGTTTAAGAGCTTAATAAGTGAATGAGAATCCGATTGCAGCTGCATAGGAGCGCCGGAACGAAACACCGGTCAATTTTTCAGCAAAAGCTTCCTTTGTTGATTGCGTACATACTCTCCGCGCACAATATCTAATATAGGTGTATATCATCCGGAGCTAGTCGAGAAGTTTCGCGGAAATCGAATAAACTCGCTGGAACCGCGGTTAATCCAGCTCCGGATCAGAGTTCCGCGACGCGGGCCCGGAGTCTTAAGGCGCGCGTGCCTATATATATCTCTTACTCCCTCCCTCTCTCTCCGCCGAGCCATATCCCCAAGGAGGTCGGTTTCTCCCGCGGAATATCCCGCAGGATAATGAATAAACGGATCCGCGCCGGGATATAACCTCCTTCTCGGGGGTACACACGGGAGCTGGCGAGGTGACACACACACGTACACACAGACGTGTGTGCTGGAGAGTCGTGTGCTGTGCAACTTTGTAAGTGCAGCGCGATGCCGTCGTCGTGGAATTCAATTTGCGTCGCGCGAATTTAGGCTGCTGCATCGATGACGAGCGAGCGAGAGAGAGAGAGAGAGAGAGAGAGAGAGAGAGAGAGAGAGAGAGAGAGAGAG
>QLSS01000078.1:519647-534138 GCA_024372645.1 Trichomalopsis sarcophagae
GAGAGAGAGAGAGAGAGAGAGAGAGAGAGAGAGAGAGAGAGAGAGAGCTTTCATTATTGCGTGAGCGTTGCTCTCTCGCTCGCATTATTTCGCGCATTTCTATGGGAAACTGGGTGAATAATGGGACGAGTAGTATCACGCACACGCGGGCGAAATTGCCTGCGCATAGCGCGCGCGAGGGATTATTTGAGTTGGAGAATTGCGGCACTAGGCGAGATTGCGCGCGCGGCTTCTTGGCCCTATTGATTCATTGATTTTACTTATTTACGAGGCCGTGTGCGGCTTAGCCCAAGCCCGTTCTGTGTGTGTACTACTGTGTAGGACAAGAGATGTAGATCGGCATTGGCGTTCCTTAATTCCGAATCATTTGCTATTCAGTGTGTATGTTTGCGATCGAGCCAATGAATGGGTGGAAAAGGAGCACGATTTTTTAATTGATCGTGCGGCTTGACTCTGACTGTTCAATTTTTAAATTGATCTACGCTCTATGACGGGGCATTTTTCATAATGCAGGATCACTATATCTTCAAAGCCGGATAGATTTACGGGAAATTTTTCGAAAATACGGAGAAAATCCTATTTATACCGGCGCGCGCTCTCTCGGGATAGGATCCGCGTTGTAAAGTGATGAATTTGCATTTCCTATTATGGAATACTCTGGAGAAAAACAACTGAAAACGCTCCGCGCCTCGCGAGAACTGGTTCAATTTTATTCGGCGATACCTATATATAAAAAAAAACAATTATTTCGCTGCTATAAATTTTATACGATTTGCGCAGCTGTTGCGTCAAAAAAATTCTACGCCAAAAACAACATTTATGAGTCGACAGGTCATTATGCCATTAAACTTTATTTTTTATCTTCTCTAACAAAACTTAATCCTTTCCGCGCGCAAAGCCACACAGATTACGCGCAAAGCGAAATATCCGACGTCACCGAACCGCAACTCATTTCTCTCAATTATCCTCAAAACCACCTCTGGAATCGCATCCGCTCAGCAGTGACGACGCTTTCGATAAAACCACGAGTATATGGATTCTTCCAAAAACGATCACGTTCGTCGAGTCTTCGAGGAAAAGTTTAAGACGAATCTAAAAAAAAAAACGAAAGCTGCCACCGCTTATACCTGTTCCCTTTGGACTCTTTCGCCGAAGCATCTCGCGCTAGAGATAATAAAAAAAGTCGCGAATCCGCGGCCGGAGATAAATGCGCTCCCCCTAGGGATCAATTGCGCAGAGGCGAGCTGGAAACGAAAGAGAGGAGGGTTGGTGTACACAATTTGCATAATTTACGTTTTATTTATTACGTCAGCCGAAATTTCGGGAGGATAATATAATCGGGAGAAAATTTTCGCGTTACGGAATTTTTCGGTGATAATGTCGCCTCATCCGTTGGTTTTGCATTTTTTACTCTATGCGCAATCGGTATTCGCAATTGTAATTGAATTGTGTAATTGACATATTATTGAATAAAAAGCTTCAAGCTGTGTCCGTGATAATTCATCGAGTTCTCGAAAATAGAGCTCTATTAGCGCTGGCGAGCAAGCGATTCTTCGTACACTGACCTACTATCGACATATTGAAACTTTCGAAGCCATTACCAACAATTTGCTTTATCAGTGTAATATCGGAAAATTCGCTCCGAGCTGAATTGAAAAATCTCCCCGTAATTGGAGCCACTTTAAAGCTTTTATTTCATCAAATCGCTTCAAATCAGCAAAAGCTTATCCGACTTGTTTCACGTTTCACAGAGTTATAAACTGAAGAAATACCCATAACAAAATAAACTTAGAAAAGTATAATATGCGTATTTTCCATTTGAATTTGCTCACATATAATGTATATGAAAATCGTTATTGATGGATTTCTGGATATTTCTTTAGTCCATAATAAAGCAATTTGTGCTTCTCGAACTGGTCTCGTAGCATTTTTATTGTGATCAAACCTTGGAATAATCTTGGATGAGCCTTTTATTTATAATTTAAGATATGCGATATACCTAGCAAATATTATCATTTTTTTTTTTTTTGCGAACGTGTGCGTCTAATGACGCCTGCATGTACATATGAATAAGAAACATGACGTGTTATAGATTATTTAATTGCATTCAAAATGAGATCATGTTAAGCGCAGATTCAAGCAGTTTTAGTATGAGCGGCCCAGCAGGCGTAATAAGAGGCCGTTCAGACATAGACAGTACTCATATGTGCAAATCCACGACCGATAGTACACAACTTGGGTGTTGGAAGGTGCAAATTTCAAATTGAGGGCACGCTTACCATACCAACTTTTTTTGGTTCTTTAGGTCACCTGGAGTGAGAAAATTCCCACGTGCATGACCGATCGCTTGCCAAACTTTTTTGCGGGGCAGTTGAAATTGACTTATGGGAATTTAACACGGGGAAAATTAGCGATAACCAGAAAATTGCCACTTTCTGTCTGGAGGCGCAAACTAAAAATGTGTTTTAATAGAATTAAAGTATTAAAAAAAAGAATTAATTTGAGGACTGGTGGGTTAAAAGTGGTTGCCTACTAGGTTAAAAGTTGTCTAGGCTTGAAAATGGCGAAAAATCACCAAATTTTCGATTATTTACAAAAATCAGCGATTTTTTCTATTTTTAAAATCTTTACAATATATATATATATATATATATATATATATATATGTATATATATACATATAGCTGATCATAAAATTAAAATGTTAATCTAAATTTTCAAACTGAAAACGCAAGACAAAAGCTACAATTTGAGCACACATGGCCAAAAAACGGCCAAAATTGATAGGCATATACATAATTGATCGTAAAATGCTAATCCAGTTTTTAAACGAAAATAGAAGAAAAGAACTTTAATTTAGTCCCTGGATGATTAAAATTGGCTGCTCGGGTCAAAAGTTATAAGAATTTTAAGAATAAGAGAAAAATCGCTGATTTTCATAAAACATCTTACTCTCCGTTTTTGACCCACCAGCCCTCAAATTAAAGCTCTTTTCAGATACCCCGATTCTAGTAGAACAGATTATTTGATTACGCTTTCAGACACTGAGTGGGTAAAGTTTAATCGTGATTAGTTTTTTCTCAATGTTGAATCCCCACTGAGCCGCAAAAAAAGTTTGGCATGCGATCGGTCATGCACGTGGGAATTTTCTCACTCCAGGTGACCCAAAGAACCAAAAAATGTTGGTCTGGTAAGCGTGCCCTCAATTTGAACTTCCAACACCCACTATAAGGCTTGGAGCGATACTATAAGTGCCTACAACTGTCAAGGTGACAGATTTTGCTTTCTGTGCTATCTGTGTCATCGATGCTAAGATCTAAATTGATGTTGCAATAGCTGTTCTAAGCAGCTGTATCGACGAACTGGCATATCGAAAAGAACAAACCGTTTTCCCTAAAAAAAGGGATAACCATATAGGAAATAGCACTCAGGAACATCCCTCGACCAAAGGTCATTTGTATCCCAGCCATTTTCATTTATAACGTATAAGATATAGGCATCTTGTCGAAGGAAACGAAGCAAAATATCGCAAGTTCTGAGGGTTCATCCCCCCATATAAAAATTCCTATCGCGGCGTCGCCAAGGGATAAGAGATTAGCCCGATCTCACACGGACTCGAAATTCAATTCGCTGAAATATTCGACAGTCGATCGACGATGACGTTTATTACACTTACACACCCGTGGCAGCCCCTATACCTATATACGTATATCTATAATTCACGTACACACACCTGCGTGCTTTCTTCCACTTCTGCGCAGCAGTTTCACGATTTCTCGCAACCGCGGCGGCAGCAGCAGCGATCGATGAACGTGTACGATAAGTATATATACAGTAAACCTGCGGTCAAACAAATTGGATCTCTTTCAGGCGCGAGTTTTCCAGGCGCTCATTCAATTTCCGCCGCGCCAAGAAAAATACAAGGCCTATTGTGGGCCGCCCGTCGCTCCTTGCTCTATAGCTGTGTATAAGCGCTAGTTGCAAAGCTAAGTTTATATATACAGGAGTATATGTGTGTGCGTATGTGTGTGTGTGTGTGTGTGTGTGTGTGTGTGTGTGTGTGTGTTGGAACAGAATCGAACAGTCGCCAGAGGGAATAAATATTGCGCGCTGATTGACCGTGTGTATACACTGTACAGGCCTCCTCGCTGCGGAGCTATACTCGCGCACAGCGTCAGTGAAATATGATTTTCTTCTGTTGAACTTTTTCGGGTTTTATAGAAATGCGAATAGAGTTGAAAAGCGCCTTTGTAGGTGGACAGGAACTATTCCGAGATACGAATAGCCAAAATTTCTCCGATTTTCAAAAAGTGCACTCAGAGCCACGCACGGGTGGTTTCGTTGTGATGAATCAATATGCGCGGCTATATATATTTGATCAAGCTATAATCGCATGACTTTGCGTTTATAGCAGCGACACGGGTAAATGTAAAGGATGATGTTATATTTACAATTCGGAGATGTAATTGAATCGGCCATCCGTTTAAATTGGTGTCGAGCTTGATGAAATATACTACAGCAGAAGTACGCGCAGTATTTGTTGACGGTATTGCGATGCAGCGACGAATTAATTTTAGAGACTGAAAGTGTTGCCCGACTATTTACACGGTATAATCTGCTGAAGCTTCGTTATATACTATACATATATAGTATTAAAGCTCGCTACATCGAATCGATTTTACAGTTATCCTTCACGAACGATGTAACTAAATGTAGAATTTTCAGCCATTCGTACTACGACAATCGCTTTATACGTTGTATGCAGGTCAAAGATCAAAGCGCACATTATTCAATTCCTTTACACAAGCTTCGAATAACCATTTTACACTCGTAAAAAACAACACCTCACACGTGTTGTCCTTTCATTCGACCACTTAAACAAGCGTCAGCGAGAACAGACAACCGACTCGAAAGAAAGAGTACATCAAACGTCAAAAATAAATTTCCAACAATATTGACACACTTGATGCTCACACCTCCAACCGACACTTTTCTCCGAAAAAAGCTCCCCCCTCTCTCTCTCTCTCTCTCTCTCTCTCGGAAAAGCGTAAACACAACGCGCAGCTAAGCGGATCCCGATTTTCACAATTGCGCGAATGCGCGCGCCGAAGACTAAGCCCCTGTTTACTTAACTCTCGTGCGAGTTGCCAGGCTTATTTATTTCCTGTGCAGCGCCAACCGCTCTCCCGCATCGTGATGTTTTTCCAGCAAATGGCCAATCACACTCAAGGCCGGCCGCGCGCGCGCACAAAGCGCCGGGAGTTCATTCGCGGTGTGTCGCGCGTCGTCGCCTGGGATTTAGGTCGAATGTGTGTAGATACGTATATGCAGCCGCCCGCGTATAGCAAAGACCATCGGAGGGCTAAGAACGAACCGACCGCACCGGCTTACGTGCTCCTGTTCATCGCGGTCTCTTATCCCCGGCGGTTGAAAGCTGCGCGAGCTCTACTCCGCGTGGTTTAAGGCGCTCGTGAGTTCGAGCGACAGAGAGATGAAAACCCTGCGAGAATGTTGTACAGGGCTACTCTCTTGGCTTTCCGAAGAAATCGTGGCGAGCTTTCGTGTGGCGAGAGGAAAATAATTGCGGAGCTTTTTCGAAATTCGAACGAAAGCACCGAAAGCTCCAAGTGCGAGCTAGCTGTGTGTATCGCGTTTGTTCTGCTTTTCAATGAGGCAGTGCACGGCGGCATTTCTTATATATACAATTCGATCCATTTTATCGCGTTACAACTGCTTTCATGAATACCTAGAACCCACTCCTTTGCCGCGTGAGCGGCACAAAAATTTTCGCAAATAACAACGGGAAGAAACGACATTCCGGTACATACTTTTCGGAATGGCTGTTTCTTCGCGAATCGAGTCTTTGAGCACGATTCAATGGGCGCGTTTCGTAAAATTTATCCAGTCTTGCCGCCGAACGCTTAATAATCCGCGAAGGTTTGTTTTTAACGAAATTCGGATTTCCGGAGATAGTTATTCGCAGAAACTAAAGTTTTCAACGGTGTTCCGTGCGTTTTTCAAAAGTTTGACCAAAAACAGCAACCACGAAATCCGCTTGACGTTCATTAAAGCTCCGCTCAAAGTTTAAATGGCTCTTCTGTACTGTAAAATAACGCGAATCACAACTTGGTACAGCTGCTAATAGCCAGAGGCCAATGTACGAGTCGAAGTCTCTTCCTCGACTTTCAACAATTTTCCGCCATTTATTGAAAATCCATAATCGACGCTTGAAAAACAAAACTCGACCCTCCCTCATTTTAATTGAATATACCGCGAATCCGTGCTCCCTTAGCGCTCTCGCTCATTCCTTATACCTCATCGTGCGTACAGCGGACAATGCAGCCCTGCATCAACTCAACCCCTCTCGCGCAATGAAAGCCAGCTCGAGTTTTCTCTCCTCTCGCGGTGTGTGTGCATGTGGGTGTATGCCGCGGATAAATAGGGAACGAGGATCCGGTGCTGTGCTACCGCGGAACGAAACGTCGGGGCACGTGCGCTCGAGTACCAGCCACGTGCGGCTTTTTAAGCGAAAAGAGGGAGGAGGGGAATTTACGAGATAATATACTTCTTCTACACACATATATACACACACACGTACGTGTGCGAGCTTGCGGAAGTCGAAGCGCCGCGGAACTTTGTTATTAGCGAGACGTGCGTCTGACGTATATGCGGGAGATTGGATCGAAACTGGTTTTTTCTTTTTTTCATTTCCTTGATTTCATCGGGTGCTATATACCGCAGCGTTGGTTCATTTGAGATGTTGATTTATCTGCAGATATCGTACACACCGTATGTTTCTAATATGACATTTACGATCCCTGGTAGAAAACTAAGCTTATCGTTAGCTTATAATTAGCTAATATTTGCACAATTAGCTTACTGTAACTTACAATTTTAGCTATTATAAGCTAATAACGTCACCTTTGGAAAGCGAATATTAGCTAATAATAAATTAATTTTGAAGTTAACAGTATGCGTGCGTAATTTCGATTTTATTGAACATAAATGATAAGGTAATCGCTTTTTTTTTGTTTAAGAATGAAAGATGATAATAGTTGGGTTACCAACGTATCAGTATAGCATCGATCTCTAAGAATTTTTAAAATCCGAGCAACATAACCTACAAAATGCCACTACGTGTATATGGCGAAACCCCCTCGATTGTAAATTTTAATGACTACATCACGATGGCCACAACGCTTCACAATGTTCAGCTGCTTGCGCTCTCTCTCTCTCTCTCTCTCTCTCTCACACTCCCCTTCCTCTACTATTTGCTTATACCTATAGGTATCTGCTCTAGTACTAATATTCATAAAATTTTCTCCTTTACTTTAAAAAAAAATTATTATTAGGGAAAATTTTATTGATACATGTATATACATATAAGAATGAAGGTTATGATGGCATCTGCCATAAGCTTATATAAGCTAATCGTAAGCTTACAAAAGCTTATACTGATAGCTTAAATTAGCTTCCGGAATTAGTTTAAAATTATTAAGATAGTTTTCTTGTTAGCTTATTTTTCTACCAGGGGATGTTACGATCTCCTATAGATTAAATACATATCCAAGAATAAGAAAACCTATCCCGACAAATACCAGCATCACAATAAGGGTATCGAGGAAAAAAGTTACTCTCCTCGCAGTATTTGTCTTTTCATTACAAGAAAGCACAGTCGAACTTGCCTAGGAAGCCATCGCAAGCCCTATATTTAATTGGTCCCACTTAAACGGCACCGAAGAGCAAAGGAAAGAGGAATAAGAGAAAAAAATCGGCAGCGTTAAAGCGCAAAGTCGGAAGAACAATGCTGAGAGTTCAATAAGCTGTCGATGCGTAGCCAATCAGCGCCGGAGGAGACGACAACGACGGAGAGAAATTCGTTGCGTGCTCCGAGCGAGTCGCGTGCGCGGCAACTTGATTGAATTAGATAATACCGGGACGGTTTCACGTGTGTCTTGTATATATAACACTCGCTTCATCCGTATACTTACTTCTATCTCCGTGTGGTATACTGAACTGTGCGATGTGTGTGTGTGTGTATATATATATATATATATACACACGTCGTCGTTGCGAGGCAGGAGATTAAAAAGTTATACTTCCGCGGATCTTTCAACTATACGTATATATGTATATATATATATATAGAGCCTCGAGTGGGTAAACTGCAATTCGTCGGTTAGGGAGTTTACTTAGCTATTTAAACTTCCCTTTGTGCACCTGCGCTATATACGTATACTGTGAAATTGGCCTTTCGGTTTTACGCGGTTCACCTTTCATTTAATTTACTTCCCAGCTGTATATCTGCCTACCCTTCTTTCTTACTCTGTTTGGCCACGCGACTCTAGCCGGAGGAATCGAAGCTCGATTATGTTTTCTTCTGCACTCGCGGTGAATTCATTAAATTTATTGCATGGTGAATCTGTCTTTGTAAGTTTTGATAAGATTTAAATACTTTCATATCTTATTGTAATTCTAGATTCAAGTCGAAGTTTACTTTCTGCAGTACGTTATATTACTCTCGTCCAATAACATACGAACTTAGATACACCTGTGCTTGTAATCTTTCTTTCCTTGCATTCTTTCCTGTTTTCTCCACAAATTTACATATACATATATGTAGAGGGTGTTCAAAATACAAGTAAGAGACGGTAAAGATAACTCCGCTGCTGTCAGCAGAGTTGCATCAGTTATACCATAAGCAGCCCAAGCATCAAACATAAGAAGTAATTTATTATTATGCCCTGTGTCTACCACAAAGTGATAAGGGAAAAAGGAAAGTACCTATGCACTACATACAATCGCTGGTCAGAGATACAGAGAGTTCAGACAGAATGGTTAGTTAAAAACTTCGTTTTATAATGCTACAGAAGATTACGGGGAGCACGACTTTATCATTTTTCAACACTCGAGCATATCAGCAATAACGACGAACGCATGCTGCCGAGAAAGTACCTGTAAGCTACCGAGATTTTTCAAATCTAGCAGGTTTCCAGAGTAGAATCTAGATGAAAACCCCGATAAATCAGACATGATTTCTGGAAGAAATCTCGGTAGAATGTTTTCTCCGCTATGATTTGTTCATATAACCTTACTTTTCACGCCAATGATCCTGCTCTGTATTGACATTGTTTGAAAATATACATAAATTGGTGAATATATATATATATATATATATATATACCCTACAAATTCATCTACAATGTTACTTGAAGGGGAAACATGATTTTTGAGGTGCACATTAATAGTAAAAACCTAACCCTACACATGCATGCTCTCACGCTGAGATAAAGATATCATTGCCGCAAACATGTACACACGTTTCTCTCGTATACCGCCTAAACTCAAAATCAGCCATCCCCTTTCATACAAAAAATGTTCTCGAGGGTTTATTTATCATGAATAATGAATAAATCATTAACAATAGAACGAAAGCAACTGAATATACCTAAGGAAGCATACAAAGTGCCTTTGGAATGATATAAGGCAAAATTCAAAATTTTGTCTTTCAATGGCCTTTTGGGTCTAAATACCAGATCTGATAGTTCTAGAGATTAAATAATGAGTGTGATTCCAACTGATTCAGCAGCCTCTGGCATTTCCAACATGGTATATATCAACTGGTTTATCACTATTAGTTCAAAAGTTATTGGAAAAATTCAGTAGTGTGTTAAGCATCATATCGTAATCATTAATTTTTCAGATTTGAACTTTTTCAATAACTTTTGAACTAATAGTGATAAACTAGTTGATATATACCATGTTGGAAATGCCACAGGCTGCTGAATCAGTTGGAATCACACTCATTATTTAATTTCTAGAACTATCAGATCTGGTATTTAGACCCAAAAGGCCATTGAAAGACAAAATTTAGAATTTTGTCATTATATCACTGTAAAGTTACTCAGCATTAATAACATTCATAATAAGTGTGTTTTCTAATCATTTTTAATTGATTACTTCGCATACATGACAGTATGTACAGCATTGTGTACTATTCAAGTACAATTACTATGTAATAAGTGTCATCAATGTGCTCAAAGTCACCAATGATGAGGTTTGCAGAGATATTTCAATCTCATCAGTATGCGAGCGCAGTCACTGTCAACCACCAAATCTCTGATAATCATGGCAAATCCATGATATTGAAGTTTGATGTCTGTTCTTTTGCATTAAGACTTGTTAAATTATTTCGAAACAGACTGCCATCTCAGTTTTCGCTTAACAGTCTCGGTTTGGCTTTTCACCTTGGACCTTATGGCTTCGGCGTCAAAAAATGCAGGTAGCTCTGCACACGAAAGACGAATTCATATCAGCTAGAATGAATTCAACTTAATATACTGTTTCAACATGCCAATGCAAATTAAGTTACAAAATTTCAGCCCTCTAGGTATGATAGTTTTCAAATGAGAGCAAAATAAAATTTTTATTCATTTCATTTACTTTTTTCACAGTTTTATTTTGGCTCTTATTTGAAAACTATCATACTTAGAGAGCTGAAATTTAGCAACTTAATTTGTATTGGCATGTTGAAACAGTGTATTAAGTTAAATTCATTCTAGCTGATATGAATTTAACTTTTATGTATAGATCTACCTGTATTTTTGGCGCCAAAGCCATAGGGTTTGGGGGGGGGGGTGCAAAGCCAAACCAAGACTGTTAAGTGAAAACTGAGATGGCAGGCTTGTTTCTAAATAATTTAACAAGTCTTAAAGCAAAAGAACAGACATCAAACTTCAATATCATGCATTTGCCATGATTATCAGAGATTTGGTGGTTGACAGTGACTGCGCTCGCATACTGATGAGATTGAAATACATGTGTAAACCTCATCATTGGTGACTTTGAGCATCGATGACACTTTGCACACAGTAATTGCACTTGAACAATACAAAGTCAGTCGGTACAGCATGCTTGTATATACATACTGTCATGTATGAGAATATGCATGTGTAGGGTTAGGTTTTCACTCTTAATGGGCGCTTTGAAAATCATATTTTCCCTTCAAAATCATTTTGGATGAATTAATAGGCTAAATATTCATCATTCAACATTGACTGAAACTGTGAAAACTGTAGTTCTGTCTGCTATCCTAATCTGCTGTATAACATAGCAGACAGTCTCTACAATACGCGTCATGTACTTCTATTCTATTCTATTCTATTTGTGGTTAGTGGCGCCAGTGGTCTGTACGGCCATCAACAGACGGGGCATGCAGCGCATGCGTGGGGAGTAAGCGGGAAAATACGAAGATGGAGAGGCTCCTTGATCTGAGTGCCAGAAACCAGAAACCAGAAACCTGCAACATGAAGACAGAGAGAGGCATCCCCGAGGCCCCCTCGCAGGCCCGGAGGGAACCGGGCCAGCGGGGGGACGTTCGGGAGAAGCTGGGGCTTAGAATCCTAGTCTCCTGCGAGGGAGACATGCCAGAAAGGGCAGGCAAAGACCGGTGTCAAGGCAAGACGGAAGACAGAGGAGAGCAAGAGAAGTTAGACAAGGAGGTCACAGTCTGATAAAAAGCGAAGGAGGATTTCAGAAGAGGCAGAGCGTGGTTGAGAGAGAAAGGAGGAGATGCAGAAGGGAGGAAACAGTTTGAGTTTAGCGAGGGAGTGCAGAAGGCGAGAGCGGTGAGGGTTGAAGCGAGGGCAAGCCCAGAAGACATGGTTAAGGTCTCCAAGGTCTTCACCACAGGGACAGAGAGGAGAATCAACAAGATTTTTATCAAAAAGGCTAGAGGCTAGGCTATAGTGATTGCTGCGCATGCGACAGAGTGAGGTAATAGAGGAGCGGTCGAAACCTGAAGAGTGAAACCAAGGTTTGGGAGAATCGAGGTGGAGAAAGGAGAAATAGAAGCAAGCGGTGTTAGTGCGATAGTGGTTGAGATAATTGTTAAATTCAGAGCGAGAGAGTGAGAGGGTTAGAGGAAACAAGTCAGAGAAGGGAAGAAGAAAGTCAATAGAGGTACCAGAGCCTGAGGCCTCCTTGGCTAGGAGGTCGGCCCTTTCGTTGCCGGGGATTCCCAGGTGGCTGGGAACCCAGGCGAGTCGGATGGTATGGATAGATTTCGAGAGCCGTTCAAGAAGGAGTTTAATTCTGAAAATGGAGGTGATGGTAGAGGGGATGAAGTCGTGGAGGCTAGAGATAGCTTGAAGAGTGCTGAGGGAGTCGGAGAAAATAGTACAGCAAGGGATCTTGTGGGTTTCAATGTATTCGAGGGTTAGCTGAATCGCGAGCGTTTCGGCGGAGGCGATAAAGGCGAGGGATGAGATACGATAACGGAGGTCGAGGCGAAGGTTTGGGGAGTGAATACCTATGACGACGTAGGATCCGCAGCTGGTTTTGGATCCGTCTGTATAAAAGACGACAGAGGAGGAAAGAAGGTGTTTAAATGAGAGAAAGAAGTCTTTAAACGGGTTGAGGGAGCGTTTGATGGTGCGGCCTAAACTGAGTTCAACGTTGGGGGAAAAAATTTGTGAATCTAGAGAGAAGGTGGAGCAGGGGAGGCGTTAGAAGAGTAGATAAGATGGCGGTATCTTTTAAGGAGGGCATAAGCGCGAAGCACAGGGAGATCTAACAGATTGAGGGTGTTACGGTTGTTGAGAGAGTCGAATAGGTTTTCAATAGAGAGAATAGTGGGGTTGTTCTTGACGGTGAAGGCCCGTAGAATAAAGCGGAAGGCTAACTTTTTGGGGCGGAGGGTAAGGGGGAGTTCGCAGGATTCCGCATAAACGATACGGTTGGGGGTAGATTGGCGGAGACCTAAGCAAGCACGGAGGGCTTTACGCTGCGCGATACAAAGTTTTTCGCGAAGAGGTTTAGCGTTAGGGAGAAGAATGATGGAACCGTAGTCGAGGGTGCCGAGAAAGAAAGCTTTGTAGATCTGGATGAGAGATTGGGGGTGTCCTCCCCACCAGGTACCACAAAGAGAGCGAATGAGGTTGATGTAGGGGTTACATTTGAGGGAGAGATTGTTGAGGTGGGGGGTCTAAGTAAGTTTGGAATCGAAGGTGATGCCTAGAAGTTTGGCTTGGGGAGAAGATTTGATGGTGGAGTCGCCGAATGTCAGGGAGGCATTGGAGGTGTCCGTGTGTTTACGCGTGAAGACGATGAGTTGAGTTTTTTCAGGGGCGATAGTGAGACCAAGAGAGTTAAAATAGAGGGCGATTTTATTAAGGCTGTTCTGGAGGGTCGCAAGGCAAAAGTCAAGGTCAGGGGAGGAGACGAAGAGGGCTACGTCGTCGGCAAAGCAAAGGTATCGGCAGTCGGGGTCTAAGTGGTCAGGGAGTTTGTGAGTGTAAATGTTGTAAGCGGTGGGACTAGAACAGCATCCCTGGGGAACACCTAGAAGCGTCTCGAAGGGGCCCTGGGTTTCGCCGCCTATGTTGAAGAAAACGGATCTAGAGGAAGTGATATTGTAGAAAAATTTGCAAATTTGCCAGGGAAGGCCAAGATCGCGGAGAATCTGAGCGAGGGTGCCAGGGTCAACAGCGTCGAAGGCGCTTCTGATGTCCAGGAGGAGGGCTGCAGTGTACGAGTTGTTTACGAAGCTAGAGTAGATAGAACAAGTGAAAATAGAGAGGTTGTCGGTGTAGGATTTGCTTTTACGGAAACCAAATTGGAAGCGAGGAAGAATTTTGTATCTCTCGAGCCACCATCCCAGTCTGCGAAGGATTAGTCTTTCGTAGACTTTGAGCAAGGATGGTGCGAGAGAGATGGGGAGAAATTTGCCAGAGTTGGCCTTGGGGATAAAGAACACGAGGAATTCTTTCCAAGAACGGGGAAATTCGCCCTTGGCGAAAAGATCATTGAAGATAGAGAGAAGAAAGTTGATTATGTTGTCTGGAAAGTGTGAAATGAGGAGGTTGTCTATTTTATCTAGACCGGGGGCTGAGTTGGGCTTGGCAAGACATTTTTCGATGGCTACTTCTAGTTCAGAGGTGGAGAATGATTTGGAGAAGAATTGCAGGGTAGGCGAAGAGGGGGTGAAGAACGAGGGGAAGTTGGGATAGAAGCATGAAGGAGGGCAAATGGAGGGAATGAGATTAGTTTGCTTTTGGATGTTCGCGACGTTGTTAGGGGCCTGGGAGGAACTGGGATTACGGTGTTTAAATCGCTTAATAAGATTCCAGAAGGGTTTGGGGTCTGAACGGGGGGTGAGCGAGACGCAGGCGTCACGGTAAGATTGGGATTTAGCGAAGCGAAAAGTGGTGCGGGCGTCTTCTGCGGCGAGCAGTTCGGTGTAAAGGTTTGGGTCACGGCGGAAGTTACGAAGGGCTATTTTTCTAGCGGATTCAGCGGCGGAGCATTCATCGTTCCACCAGAGTGGCTCTGGGGGCTTGGGACGTTTAGACGGGGGACGAGGGGGGCGACGAAGTTATTGATGGAGTTGAGAATGGCAGAGGTCAAGGCCTCGTATTTGTCTGAAGCAGAGGCTTCGGGGGGGAGGTAGTCGAGAGAGAGAGAGAGAGAGAGAGAGAGAGAGTGAGAGAGA